>LS521428.1:304607-318649 GCA_900490845.1 Pristionchus japonicus | reverse complement strand
CGTGAACCGTATAGTGGACGTGGTCCGCTTTTTTATTACCCACCTTCCTTCATTCTCAATTCCACCGATCGCTCTTTTTCCGTTCATCCTCTCACCTTCCATCTTTTCTTCATCTCGTCTCCTCCGCGCATTAGGACGGATAATAGGTGGCTGGCAGATATTTTCGTATTACCGGATCCTCAGGTCTGTGGGATGATCTCATCAAGTGATCGCCAGACCTGATGGCTCACTACTCATTTCACGGCTCCACCCAATCCCAATCAGTGAAATCAGATGAGATGATTATTGCTTGTATGTTTCTCGTTTCGCAGAGAGGTGATATCAACCAGCCGCGCCCCGATTCGGGTCAAACACTGATATCCCCTGCTGTCTTTCGTCACTTCTCCTCCCTCTCTCTCTCTCGAATATCTCTTATCAGTAGCAGCGCCTCTCCTGCTGTGATTCTATCGCTGTTTGCAACGGGATTACGTGCGATAATTGAGCAGATTTGTGCCGTGTGAGAGGAAGAGCCTTTAGCGTATCGTATAGCACCGTGTTGTTTTGCCGAAAGCGATGGTTTCTCACCGGCGGGATCATTGATCCACGATGTTTTCTTCCTTTACTCATTGAACGCGCTATCTTTACGAGGCTCAAGGTGAGAAAATAGCCCCGATGATCTCATTTTATCCAATTTGCATGCTATCTCGATCTGCCTGACCAGCGAGAGAGAATGGGAAATGGAGAGAGCCGAACAGATTCGTTAGCGAAGATTTATGAACAGTCTGCAGTCGCTCCTCTATTGAGGTCGAAGCAGATAAGCGATCTCTTCTCCCCCATTCTGCTAGCCTAAACTGTTTACAGAGTAGCGGACGGAAAGTTTGCGGGTTTACGTCCCCTCACTCGCCTACTTCGTAGTTACTCCCTATCGATAGTGTTGCTGTTAGCATTTCATTCTCTCATTTTTGTGATTCACTGATTGTTTGTAGGAAGCATTGCATGGGAATTTGTTGATTCTCTTCCCCTTTTTCCTATCGATAGTGTCGATGTTAGCGCAGATGTGTTGTGTTGTTACCACTTCATTCACTTCTTTCTTGATGCGCTGTCCAGCTAATTTTTTCCTCTTCATCTCCCAGAGATGAACAGCAGCGGGAGGTGAATTGGTGTAATATTAGTGGACGCAGCGAGGAATCGAAGCATCTCTCAATTCATCGTGCTATCTTGCTGGTTGAGAAGAGCGAGAAAGTTTGCTAAATGGAGAGAGCAAGAGCGTCGTTCGATATTAGTAATAATGCCGCGTCCACTCTCCAGATGTGCTGTTTGCAAGCGGAATATGCTGGACGACGCGAATTGAGCGAGCCTCTTTTCCATGATTTTATGCGATTCCGCCGCTCTCTTCCTCCTCTATTCTCCATCCTTCTCCGGATTGTGAAAGGGAGAAAGGAGGAGGATGAGTTTTGAATGATATATTCTGTTTGCCGTTCGCATGCTGACTCACAATGCACAGTTTGTATGGACGGTGCTATCATCGAGAGTTCTTTCTTGCCTTTTTGCGATGGTTTGCGGGGTATTCTTAGATGGTGCTTCGTCGCGAAGCTTACTCTGCACTTTTTCCATAAATCGCTTTGACTATTCGTCATCCCTAGGTTTACTCCGCACCTTGCACAGTCTGATGTTGTGGTTATTCAGTTAAATTTCTAATCTTCTCATTCTTATTATCCTTGCAATTGCTTGATTATTTCGCCATAATCATCCCCGCTTGATTACTGCCATTTCGGAGAATATTATCGCCCCTTGATTGACGTGACTAGGGGTCGACTCGAGAGGATCGATAGGCCGATAGGTAGAGGGGAGAGGTTATGGGGCCAATCAGTGCTGCTTTTGCTTGCCTCTTATCACCAGATATCACCATTCACCTCGAGAGCCTCGTCTCTGTCATCACCTCTCGTCGTTGTGTCCCTTCTCTGTATCCTGCGCTGACAGAGGTGGTGACTGTGAAGCTTTGGCCTCTGGTGCTCTTCCTTGTTCTTTTTTCACTTTCCCTTTTTTCCTGCTCACTAACCCCTGACACCTTTGCCGCATAGAGCGTACTGGGAAGGAGAAGGGACGGTTGATCGATAGATTTGAATTTGCATACTTGCAAACGTGCGAAAATGGTGAATGTGTAGCGCCCTTTGCATACTGTTCTTCTTATCGTAAGAGCATCTCTGTCCGAGTCATTGCTCCCTGGCATTTGGCTGCCTCTGTTCGGTGGCAAGTCGTTGCTCTCTACGCGCACAAAGGCTCGTTTAGGGTGATGAGTCGTGTCTGCCCTAGGAATGGGTTCTCACTCAGTCTGATCGAGTAGAGAGCGCATCAATTGGGGAGAATCAGCCTGCCCAATTGGTCTGTTGAGGGGTCAATGAGCGTGCTAATCTGAGTGTCTCTTTCTGAGAGGAAAGAGCGAAGAAATGCGACTAGGAGCCATCTGTCCTCCTCCCTCACTCGCGCTTCTTCTTTGAGTAATGATCAGCCCCTCTCGATTCCGCCTCATCTCTAGTAGATCGGATGAAGTGAGAAACTGGGCGAATTCTAGAGAGTGGTGCTTTTTTTGTCACCTCTGTTGCTGCTCTTCCTCCTTCTTTCTCACTTCTCTCCCTCTGGTTTTTGCTCTGCTCTTCCTATCCCCTGCCACCTTTGCCTCCCGTTTCGCAACACGAAAAAGTGCAAAAGCCTGCAACATCTGACATTGAGCCGATCAGAGCAGTGAACTGGCTCGTTTCTTCTGAGGAGCCCGGGATCACTTCCTTCTCAATTTCCTTCTGATCTGTGACTTTGTGACCCATTGCTTCTAGTTCTTTGTGTCCGTGCGTGCGCTCTGAACCTTGCACAGCTTATCATCGAGGGAAGATGAAGGGACGAGAAGGGGATTTGTGCGTATGAGCGCCTATCTATTCGTGATTGGTTTGCCCCGCTTTTCGCCGACAAGCGTCGATCGATTGATAATTTCGCCTGCTGATAGGAGTTTTTAACGATGCTTTGATGTTGATATATGATTGTTGAACTTCAATCGATAATTCCAGAACCCACTGTTCTCGCCGATTTCGACGCGAGCGCGCAAGATGCGCATATCCAGCAAGGACACACCCATATACAGGTACGGTATGGTAGGGGAGTACGGTGGATATTGATTATGAGCAAATTTGCAGTCGAAACGGTGCAGTTTATTGAGTAGTGACAATGTATCTTGTTTCTGTGCAACCAGATAAATTCAAGTCGCATGGGTTGCTCATTAATGGTGCTGCTGAAATAATTCGATGAATTTGCCTTTTGCAGCCATTTCTAAATAATGATGTTGATCTATGGATGAAGAAATCTATGTATTGTCATCTTAACCGGCTTAGCAGCTGATTAAGAATTTTTTCGCTGAGCTCGTAAGACTGATACATTGGCCGATCACTTGTTCATCGTAAAGTAGTGTGGTGTGATGACATTATTTCCTAATATTCTATTTTTTTTATTCTTTGCATGTTTTCCTACTACTAAGCCTATGAGCATCATTGGTCTTTTGGGGAATGGGTGAACCTAGTCTATGTAGTAAAAAACGTAGTTCTGTTCGCTTATTACTTTGAATTACTTAATTACTTAATTAACTAATTCACAGACGCGAGAACAGCATGGAGTCGTCGGTGACGAGCAACGACAGCGGCGCGAGCAGCGGAAGTGAGGGAGGAGCCAATGAGGGCATCAGGAAGATCACTGCCAAAGAGAGGTACGGTGGGGTGCTGTAGGTTGGAGGCTGTAGTGAAGTAAGGGGTTTGATAGAAATCCTTTCATGTAGGAGGAAAAGGTCTTCGATAGGTTAGATTTTCCGATTCGAAGGATGCCTGCTACTAATCCTGACAGCTTTACTGGTCTTATGCTGATTGAGTGAAACGAAATCCGACTGTGTGCAACGTTTTGTGAAAACATCGCGGTTTGGTAGATCCATTGGTATTGATTAGAGCTCGATACTTCCTCTATTAATTGACAATTCTATCAGCTTCTATCGAATTACCGAAGCGCGAACCACCCATTCGACTTAATTTTAAAGTAGATAGGTAGAAGGGAAGGGGACGACATTGCATCCCGCAAATATAAATATCCGTTGCAGAGTCGTGCCGGCCATCCACGTGAACGAGTCGGCGACGGCGACGGAGGAGACGGACGAGGTGCCCGTGAAGGTGGGGGAGTTGATTAATTAGTTAATTATTGTATCGTATTTTTTTATTTCACTGTGCGACCGTAGCCGCATTGACATTGCCATTTCGAAATCACCGTACGTTAGTAGTTTGTGTGAAACGCAGCATTAACTGTGGGAAATGTGTCGAAATTTGCTATCCTCCACTAGTTTTGAAAGCTGGCTCACTGTTTCCGTTGTCGTATGAGTGGTGTGTTTGCGTGCGACTGTAGTAGTTCGATTGATTACCCATATTTACAAAACAACTCAAATTCTTGCGAAGCGATTCGTGTTGTATCGACATGACAAAGCCTAACCCATTCATTCACAGATCTTCACTCCTCGCTTCTCCTCTCGTCCTTCCACCCCCTCTGGTGCGGACCGAGTGAACGGAGGCGGACCGAAGCACTACTCGGAGCGAGTGAGGGAGATGGGAACCGCCAATGAGGGCAGACTCAGGGTTTGTTAATGATTATTTATTCGTTTGAAATCCCAGGTGGCACCACATTGCTGGCTTTCCGTTTTCTTTATCGGGACTGTGAGACACTGAAAAAGCTGTGTTTCCAAGTGAGGAAATGATTTATTATATTTTCTCCTGAGCGCTACTAGAATTCTCTTTTCACATTTTTCTGATTTTAAGGGGGCGATGAACCATAGCTCTTAACTGAGTAGCCAACTGACAACGTGACCCTCGGCAAACTGTCAGAAACGTGACGTGATAGGTGTAAGGCGAGGCTTTTGTTGGCTAATCGCTCGCCTGATGACGTCACACAAGGTCATGCCCTGACTAGAGACCTGGTTATCACTAGACACGAAATAAATAGAACCTATTGTTTGTTGACTGAAAGTAAGGGAAGACGTGGTGTGCAAAAGAGGGGGAAAAGGGAAAAGGCAGAAAGGAAAGGGGTGTGTTGTTGTGTCATTTCACACCACGGCCAGGTTGCCATTGCCAAGTGGTAGTAAATAGTGCTACAATGCGTTTGAGTATGACGTCATCCGATTTTCGAGGCCCCAGAATAATGTAAGTGACTTCCGCCACCTGTTCAAGTGCAAACGAATGATAATCGGCTCGATTTTCGTCCTATGAAATGCAATTCCATGAATAATGGGTCTGTACGATTCGCACTCGTTGATTATATTAGTGTGTGCGTGGGTGCTTTTTAGGGATTATTTATTTGTTGGACAATTGGATTACAATTGATGTTTCACCAGTTGTACAAGTGCGAGTTGTTCAGCTGGCTTGTAATCGAATGCCCGTTCCTAGTGCGAAAAAAACAATATTAGAAAAAATGTCTCTAGGGATTTCGTTCATTACAATATAAATATCGATTTTCTAATCAATAATTTCGCAGGAGCCGCTCACTCCCACCGTACAGTCTCGCTCGTCGGCCCTCGAGCCGTCCTCCTCCCTCTCGGCCTCCCTGAGGAACCTGCGGGCGTCAATCAACAATCTGCACCTGGCTGGTGAGTTGAGGGTTTCAGTGGTTGGATGAGTAAGAGAGTTGCATGACGGTGTAGTGGTTCTGGAGCAGTGCGGAGAGAAAAAAAGAACAATGATGGTGTGTTTCGAGGTTGATTCAGTACTGATTCTAGTTGAAAAAAAAAACCCGCTCTCTTTATTTCAGCTTCTATCCGCCTTCGTATTCCTACCTATTCCATAGTCAATTGATGATATTTCTCCACTCTTCTTAAAATTATCTATGAATAAGTTCCCTCTTCAGGTCTCGGTTCTGACTTCTCCTCCTCGTCGTCCTCGTCGGAGGCTGGCGGTAGAGGAGGAACGGCGCCTCCTGGCACGGGTAGGTGGATGTCGAGGCTCCACCCGTTTCTCATGTTCATAAGATAGTCTTCCAAAGATAGAGTGTTTTAGTGAGTGACGTCTCTACCAAAATTTCCTTGTTGATCGGATGTTGCGAATGTTTTTTTATTAGCTCACTTAGTCTCTATTCGATGCCTTAAACGTTGTCACTATCAGTAACGCATCTCCACTTCAGAGAAAATCATGATTAAAATATGATTATTGTTCTAACTTTCGCAGGATCGACCTCGGTGGGCGCCTCCCCTCTGCTCGCTCCCGTCGACTCGCCCGGCCTCACGCGATTCCACTCGAGAACCAGTCAGTACAGGAGCTTCAACACGAAGAGAGGCACCGAGAAGCAGCAGCAGGTGAGGTTGTTTTATTGATTAGTTGGAAAAATACGGTAGATGTAGTAATGATTGATTGAAGAGAGTTCGGTGGCGAAGTTGGTTGGAAACAAATTTAAAACGCTGTGGGACTTTTGTTTCAACAGGCATTCGTTAGCAGACCTATCCCAATAACGATGATCCCGTGAACACGCGTTGCCTAAAATATCTACAAATTGTTGCAAAAGTTGCAGTAGGCCTCCGGTTTCTGTCGGTGCTTATTCTCTTACATTTAGTTATTATCTTACATTTCTCTTCGTGTTGAAGCTCCTGTACCTTTTCAAAAAAAACCATTGATGGGTTCCATTTTCTTTTCATGTAGCCATCAATCAATTTGAACAGTAATCAATATCGCTTTTCAGCTGCTGGACCGTCTGGTATCTCTTCGCTCTCGCCTGCAGGACACGCAGTCGTACAAGGACCGACCCCTGTCCAGACAGGTACGGTAGAGGATATTGATTGATTGATGATTAGTGAGAAACTGCATTTTGGCCATCAGGACTTTTGGATACAAAGGACTATGAAGTTTATGTTTCGGCCTGTTTTGATATTCGAGCTCTTTACTATTCGACTGATCTCTCGGCACTTTTTGGCCCAGCCATTTTCAATAGAGTATTCTATCCCTACCCTTCTCATTCCCCCCGCCTCACTTCTCAACAGAGCGGTCATAGAGAGCCAAAAAGTACAGAAGTTCCGATCTCTCTTCGTTGCCCTAGCGTAAAATCTCAATGAAAATAGCTCCGATTTCTTACTGGATTACTCTAGTGTGCACGGTAAGAATCGGCCACGTTGTGTGAAATGACTCAGTTGTTTTCGCGCCCCTGAGTATCACAATTGCTGACGTCACCTGTCTAACTGAGAATTCCACGTTGCAGGGATCGACTCTGTCCATCGCCGGAGCCGGCGTTTCTCGTCTCGCCGCGAGCCCCTGAATCAGGGAGCGGACCTCCCCTAATCGGATCGATAATCTTTCATAGTACCTACTTACTTGTCTCCCCGATCCGATCTTTCTGCCTCTATTTCCTTCACGCACACATTTCATTCCACCTAAATTTCATAACGTTTTATCCCCACTTTCTTCATCCTTCCCTCTTGATATCTACACAATTATACAATGGGTAGTGTGGATTTATCTTTATCTTTGTTTTTATCTTCTTTGGTATGCATTAATTGTAAAGAGAACTGATGAATAAGTCGCTAAGAGAGTCTATTATCCCCTCTATTAATTTCCTGCAAGTGCTACCCTCCGGTTTCCCTCTCTGTTTAGTGCTAAGATAACGTTGATCTATTCCGAATTTCCGTTTTATTTTCGCTTCCTAAATTCCGATGTATCACGTCCATTTCACAATTTCGTTTCGGTTTCATCCCTCCAAGTACAGTATCCACCCCCTCATTTATTGCTCATCACACACCTAACTACTACTGTAGAATGATAGTATTGATTAGCGGGGATCCATACGGAACTCGAAAGCCGTGTCGCCCGATTATTGTACATAGGCGAAGCGGTTCGGGAGCCAGCGGATCCACCGTACCCTTTACTCGAATCGATTAGCAGTCGTTTTGAGCCAGCACCGTTTCATCATTTGTGTTAATGTTTGCTCATAATTGCCTGATGTATGCACGATAAAGTCTAGCTTTTAATCGAGTTTGAGACTGATTACTTGTTGAAGTTCAATGAGAAATACTGAAAGTAAGTGCAAATCACGGCCCAACACTATTTTCGCACGTAGACAATTGAATTTTGACTAGAAATGATGTTGAATTGTCATAATTTGGAGTCGAATTATTGCTCTCTCTCCCTCATTTCTCACATTTCCTTTGGCGCTGAATGGTCGATGATACGGCGGTCTGGTCCGATCGATCGGTCAGATCCAATGTTGGTACGGTGTTTATTGTTTTCATTGGCTTTGTTGTTACCGTACCTCAATCTACCGTACTTCAGTCACTCTGGCGATCTCGATAATCAATCTGGTGGTGTGGGTGCTGCGGTGGATCGGCAGCTATGTGCCGATAGAGCATCGATGGATCTGGGTTACGATACAGGTACGGTTGGAGAGAAGGATTATCGATTAATAGCTGGAAAACCGTTCGTGGAAGCTTCTACTGGACGCATTGTCATGCGATTGCGATGAATTTTTCTTCACAGGGTAGCTTCGCTCTGGAACTTCCATTGGAATGACCCCTGTTGTGATTACAACTAATAACAACGCCCAATCAATAACTGCTGACGTCCCTCAGGTGTACATCGTCGCGGGCTGGACGTGCGCGCGTGAGCTGTTCGCCGAGCTGGCATGGCCGAAGACGCATCGGCAGTGCGTTGATGCGCTCCTCGAGTCGCAATTCATGAAGAGCAGGGCAGTACGGTGAGTTGAGCAATCGAAGATGTTGATGCACGCCCTGTGTACTGCAGGATACGCGCCGGGACCGAGACAGCACTCGTGACGGGCGCAGATGGCACCATCGGATCGCAGGTATGCGGTAGAGAGCAGTTATCGAGTGATTGGCCTTCTTAACACACCATTTCAGATCGTCTTCCTGCTAATCAAGCTTGGCTTCAACGTGTGCGCGCTCGCGGGTACGGTAATCGACAATCGATCGATACCGATTGGTAGCTATAGTAACTCTTCCGTACTCAGGCAGCGCGGCCAAGATGCGCACGGTGATCGCAGACTGGACTCCCGTTGAGAAGGCGCGCGTCAAGGTGTTCCAGATCAACTTCGCCGAACCGCTCAGGGTGAGTAATCGATGTGGAGTTGGGAAGTGTCCTTCTGAGAACGTCGGTCAGATCAAAATGATGATCGCACAATTAATCTGGATCTGAAAAGTTGATATCGTGCTGCATAGTTGTGATAATGCCGGCACTGTAATAGACTATCACTATGAAGTACAGGAGAAGTTGGCAAAAAAAATATTAGCGGGGTTGTTAGTAAATTGACGCTTAACTGCTTGAATAACTCCTGCTTCAATGCAACCTTTGATCTTCAACCACCTTTCACTATTTACCTACTCCTTCTGCCATTCTGTGACCGCCTCTAATGTCTCCCATTCTCCAGATGCGTACGTACCTCGAGCAGCTGCGCGACCGCTACGAGCAGTTCGACGTCGTCTGTCTGGCGGCGGGGACGATGCTCGCGCCTGATGGGGTACGGTATGGATACGGTATCGATCAGTTATCGATCGACCGTGTGAGAGAGAATACCATGTGATGATGTAACATGTTTAGCCGGTGCACGGCTTCGAGCACCACGCGTGGGTGAACGTGATCGCGCAGGCTGCTGTGCTGCGAGCTGTGGAAGAGAAGATGGCCGATGTACGGTCTTGATTGATGGTTACGGTAGCTCTCTTTGGGGGTACGGTATGAGATTACGGTAGTATTATGACATCGTTTTATCCCCAATTACTGTGTGATTCGTTGCAGGACGCTCGCATCGTCTGCCTGTCGTCGGTGTGCGCGCATCTGGCGCTATCCAATGAGCTGAGTGATGGTGAGTATTAATCGGGAAACTGTTTAATACCGACGAAAATGAATGAGAGCGATTCGCTTGGAGTTTAATCTGCGAATCAAATTAGGGCATCTCCAGAATACGACAGTTCGAGTGAACATTCCTTCGTAAAAATATCGATTCTTATAAAACAAGAAAGAGATGGCATTGCTTGTCTATCGTTCTATCGCCATCCCTCTCAATTCAGCGGAGCTACTCCACTCTCAACGGCACGGCGTCTACGAGGCGTACGCCCGCTCCAAGTTGCATCTGGCCGTGTACTGCGAGCAGCTGGCCAAGTGAGTAGGGTTGGAGGATGGGTGAAGGGTACGGTGACACGAGGACCCATCGAGGAGTGGTTCTGTTATTCCTTTCACTGGGACGAATGGGATTATTGTTTTAGATTGTGTTGAATTGATTGAGTATCGCGTCGATTGCATATGATCGCGGGCTGGGAAGTTATTTTTATTTTGCTGGATCTTTTTCAAGCATTAGGGAAGCAGAGCTGCGCAACTGGAGTAGCGCTTTGCAAACAGTAATTCACCTGGTTTTGAAATGTCTCATCTTGATAAAAAAAAGGTTGGTGTGATAGCAACTCTAGGTATTTGCACGCGCTCAGAATTCAAAGTTTATTAGTTAACCGATTAATTAATTATTTAATGTCTATTAGTTATCCGATTAATTAATTATTCAAAGTATATTAGTTATCCGATTAATTTATTATTCAAAGTATATTAGTTATCCGATTAATTAATGACTCAAAGTCCATTAGGTAACCGATTAATTAATGCTTCAAAGTTAATTAATTAACCTATTAATTATCCATCTTGCAGGGAATGGGCGACGGCGGGTCCGCCCTCCTCCTCTCACTCGGGCTCTCACCATCACAAGTCTGCCTCTTCTGCCTCCTCCGTCTCACCCCTGCTCGCGCCCACTCCGCACTCCGCGAGTGCGAGGAGAATCGTCGCCGTGCATCCAGGTGAGTGTGTGTGGGTGGTGTGGTTGGCGTAATCCATGACTAACGAGTATCCTTATAAAAACAACGATTTGTTTGCTGTCTAAGGATTCTAAAGTTTCATTCGCTCAATAATTTCCTTCGATTCGACCTTATATCGATTTGCATCGATTTTCTTTTCGTCAAAAGCTCATACCATCGCTCACATAATCAACGTTTCACAGTTTTGATATAATCCTTAGAGTCGGGGTCCGTACGATTAAGTGTACATTCACCATGGAATAACCAATAATGCAGACTGGTGACAACAAATTTTCTGATTGACGAATTTTGCAGGCGTGGTGCCGGGCGGCCTCTACCGCCACACGAACTTCCTCACTCAGTGGCTGTCCGGTCTCGTTGCGCATCTGCTGAGGTACGGTAAGGGGATGATGATTACGGTTGATGAATCGATTGAAAGTGTTGAGTGGTGAATGCGAGGGAATGGAGCGATGATGATGGAAGAAAAATTGTATTTTTTTAAAGCTAAAGTAGACTCGATCATACATTTTGAGGATGCTTTAGAGCACAAACTGAGCACGTGGTTGTGTGTCTCGACAACAAATGATCACTAAAGCTAATATGGCCCAGGCTTTATTTATTTATTTCTAGAGTTTTTATTATTCGCTATTTAATTATTAATCAATTTAATAATTAATAATTAGTATCACCGCAGATCGGCGGTGGTGGCAGCGACGTTCGTGCTGCACACTGCCCTCCGGGACGACGCCGTCTCTGGTGGATACTATGAAGACAGAGAGAGGGTGCGACTCGCTCCCGATCTGGAACTGAAGGTACGGTGAGGGTACGGTAGGAGTACTAGGTTACGGTAACTCAATCATCAACTGACTTTATTTCAGCGTCGCGCGATGCTGTTCAAGGAGATTGAGAAGGCAGTCGACGACCTCTTCTCGCCCGCTCAGCCAGCCATGTAAAGGACCCCGATCGATGGTTATCGATCCATTCCTCCCATCTAGTGCCGTCTAGTGTATTGACTGATCTACCGAAATAACTGCGATTGTGCAAACGCATTCCAGCTGATAAACATGTGATAATGAAATGGTTGGCTTGAAATGTGGATTGCTGGTAAAAAATCAGTGACTTTTGACTTATGTCCGATTGATTTCTCATTTAATTAGCAATTGTTTTTTTGTTGTCATTACTGCTTCATTATTTTGAAGTTAATTAATTGGGAGAGATCGTTTTATCTTTTCACTAGAAGATAACGAAAGAAAAGATGGAGATGTGGCAGATAAAATCAGGGTTTTCGATGCTCTAACAGACAACACAAAATTATTGTGCACTATTATTCGCATCGTATAAACTTCTAGCAATGAGGTCAATTGAACGAGTGGGGGGAGGGTGATTGGAGCGAAGTTTACAAATGAACTACAGGGGGATTGGGGATGGATGAAGATCGGGTGGAGTCACGAGGGTACAGTTTTTGCAGCAAACTCGAGGGAAGTAAACAATTACCAGAATGATCGAAAAAGTCAGTGAGCTATTTGTAACAGAATACCAGTTGGAGCAGAAGTAACGAAAAAGAGAAATGCAAAACAAGTTAGCTTAACGAAAACTTCAACAAATATATTTCTAGGGGATAAGGGTGAAGGGTTATATCTACAGGTACGTGATGCATTTGGTGTTTGCATCAAGCAAAAGATACAATTGTGATGGGGTGAGGGGAACTCCGACAATACCAAATTCAATCAGTGATCGAATGAAATACAATACAATGACCAAATACAACCATTGATGAAATTGATGGCTCACATCTCACTGTATCCGATGGTCTTCTTGTACTGGCCGAAGAAGTTGTAAGCGTATTGAAGATCCCATTGAGGAGTCGAGTCAGCGGTGAGGACGAGAACGGCCTCCACTCTCTGAGTAGACAAGGCACGACCCAGAGCGAGCATGCGCTGTAATAATGGATTTTCAGAGTTTAAAAAACCCCGATTTGCATACCGCTGCCGATCTTCCGAAGATGCCTCCCGGCTGAATGACGATGGCCAGAATCGACGAACCGAATTGGAGGTACTGAAGTAAGTTAGAATGGAGATCTCTCGCTACCGTACCTTGTCCTCCTCGTATTCGCTCAAGAAGCAGATGTGGGGGTGGCGAGAGTAGGACGGTCTTCCCGTAGGCTTGATGCGGCAGCGTCCGTGTCTTCTCGGCGTCTGCAATCGGTGTATTGCACACAACAAGAATCGGGTGGACGGCTTACTCGATAGCGAATCTGATCGTCGACCATCACGACGGTCTTCATGTCGTGTCCGGTCGCCCGCCCGTAGTAGTAAGAGATCTCGGGAACCTGAAATTAGGAATATTCCCGTATTCTTCCTACACTAATCAGTGCACTGACCACGGTTCCATCGAGAACTGACTTTCTCTCGAAATATTTATAAAGAGGTGTTGTACGATTAAAAGTGAGGGAAGCCTCACAGAATGGAAACCAAGCGTTCAATACTCAGATCATGGATGTCCAGGATTGGGAAGAAGTACCGTATGCCACTTCTGCCGGGCGAGTTACAGCAATCCTAATTACCGTGGTCCGGATATCGCGAATTGACGTTTCTCTCAAAACGATTCCATATACATCTAATCCTTGGTGGAAAGTATCTACCGTATCCTGGAATGCTACCGTAACCCTAATAACCGTAGTCCGGATATCGCTAACTGAAGTTTCTCTCAAAAGTTGTCAAATAAATATAATCCTCGGCGGAATGTATCCACCGTATCCCGGGCTACAGTAATCCGAGTTACCGTAATATGGTTATGACAAACTGACTTATTATTAAAATTTCGTGATAAAATTCGTTGGATAATGAGCATCAATTTGTTGGATAAGAGCCCGTTTGTGTAAGAATCGGACAAATCGCTAAGCATCTGGCACAGCCCAAAACTATCGATTTCCTGAAACTGTGTGATTTGGGGTTCTCGACTATGCTAAAGACTGTGGGAGTGGTCATTTTTCATTTTGAGCCTCCGTTGGCTCCAGACGACGTCGCTTCGAAAACGGAATTTCTTCTATAGCGCCTCTCTCTGAACCGCTAAAATTAAGTGAATGCGGTTCCAGACCTAAAATTTGAAGGCGGTCACGCCTGTCAAGTCACTTTTTTATTATTTACAAAAATATTTATTTTACAAATTGGAACTTTGCATTGATTCATTTGCAAAAGGAGAGACCTAGATAGATCGAACCGTCTTG
>LS521428.1:266404-302616 GCA_900490845.1 Pristionchus japonicus | reverse complement strand
CAAGACGGTTCGATCTATCTAGGTCTCTCCTTTTGCAAATGAATCAATGCAAAGTTCCAATTTGTAAAATAAATATTTTTGTAAATAATAAAAAAGTGACTTGACAGGCGTGACCGCCTTCAAATTTTAGGTCTGGAACCGCATTCACTTAATTTTAGCGGTTCAGAGAGAGGCGCTATAGAAGAAATTCCGTTTTCGACGCGACGTCGTCTGGAGCCAACGGAGGCTCAAAATGAAAAATGACCACTCCCACAGTCTTTAGCATAGTCGAGAACCCCAAATCACACAGTTTCATGAAATCGATAGTTTTGGGCTGTGCCAGCCTTTGTCCGACTCTTACGCGAACGGGCTCATAAGGAGTATCGTTCTGAGGAAACCTTTTTTGAATTTTTTTTCGTCTTGATGCCCTTAGGTCGAGGGTACTAATTCCGCCTCACGGCGGCTCAAATTGGCTCTTTCCCTACATCTAACTAACGCAGAGAGCGGCGACCCCGCCCCCTCGCCGCTCATTGGCCGGATGCACAAATACGCAAACACACAGACACGCAACGCGAGCTTTTGATGTGCAAATACGCGATTTTGTCATAGGATTCAGTGCTCCTGACGCGAAAATACTACCGTACCTAAATGCGGCAGGTTTCTAATTAGTTTTTACGTGCGCCGTTTTTAGATGTCGGTCTTGAGCATCCGTGCGCCTGGGTAAAATCTCTTTGCCAAACTTCGAGAAGTGCTACGAATAGTACTACTACGAGCACTGTGCATTCCTACCGTAACCCAGGTGTAGTGGGCTGAACTTTATGATTTGACACTGTAGGGAGGACCAAGCTGGGAAAATAAAAATCAGAACCGGGAAAAAGACTGTGACAGGTCGACTTTAACTAATCGCCCGCGTGTTCAAATCTCCACGTTAATTTTGTAATTGCCGAAATTATCCATTCCTGGAGGATGCGCCTCTCCAATTGTGCACTGATTATGAATTTCTAGACATGGAAAATGTTTACAAAAATGAATAAGCAAAATCCGTTCCAGCGAACATGTTAAACTCAGGGTGCATTTTACTGCGTTTGTCGGTTTTTATTCGATTTTAAACGTTCCACGGAATGCGCCTCTTCGGTTTTTTGCGCAATAGGTTTTGTGGTCTCGAACGCAGCTATGACAGAAAAATCAGCGAAATTCATTCCAGCGAACATTTTCAAAAACTGCTTCAAACATTCCCACTTCATCATCTTGCGGAGGTCCAATTATGTGAATTTATGTTTTGCTAACATATAGCACTTGTAGCTGTTGACTCACAGACTCGAGTTTTATGGTTTATGACTAGAAATATGATATTGAGTGCAATTTGGATTACAACTCTGCCGATGCGCGATACGGTAGCGGGTCCTCCCTATTGACACTGGTTGTTAACCTTTTGAGGTTCAGATACAAGATGATTCTTGACTGATGCCTTACCGTAACCCAGATTCAATGGGTCAACCTGGTTTCGGTGGGTCACGTTCATGATCATGATCACAGATACTCACAAAAAAGTACAGTAACCTCGCAGTGAGTTCATTGGGCAATTTATTTGATCATATTTGTGATTTTAAGCTGAAATTTAATATTTCATATAAAAATATCACCATTTCGACGATAGAGGCGAGAGATCGTCCTTGCAGAGTGCGACTGAAGCAATAACTGTGTGAAAAGCAACGAAAACAAGAAAACGAGGAAAAACTCGCCTGATATCAACTACAGACACGTCGTGCTTGTGTGAGAAGGAATTGACCAAATTGTTGGCCAGTCTCTGAAGTGCAGATCGAGAGTAGCTGGCTGGTGAGGACCAACTCACCTCCTCGTCTGGATTGAGTCCCGTGTGGAAGCACGCCTCGTCTTGAGCCGGCTCAGAATTCGTCCAATGCCAGGAGTATTGCATGGTGGTCGTTGAAATGAGGCAATTATTCATTTCCAGCCAGACTATCGTACATGATGAAGAAATCGGAACGGATACCGTACTCGACCGAACAAAAGCTACTATTTGAGTACTTTGCGAATACACACTTTCACGCCGTTTGCTTGTGTTCATAATTTTTTTCGTAGTCGATTTGTCGGAATCGACCCGGATTGTCTCTGGAAATATTTCTCTAAATCGATAAATTTAAATGTGCGCTAAATGGTGCGAATACGGTAGTCAGCGTGTACTCGTGATCATTACAATTTGCCTCGACTCGAGAGGCGTTTAAATTGCAATGTTCAAGAGTACACGCCGACTACCGTATTCGCACCATTTAGCGCACGTTTAAATTTATCGATTTAGAGGAATATTTCCACGAGACAATCCGGGTCGATTCCGACAAATCGACTGTGAAACAAATTATGAACACAAGCAAACGGCGTGAAAGTGTGTATTCGCAAAGTACTCAAATAGTAGCTTTTGATCGGTCGAGTACGGTATCCCTTCCGATTTCTCCATCATGTACGATACCGTACCTGAGTGTCTCTTCCTCTTCTTCTCCAGCAACTTCACGACTACCTTAGCAAGCGAGATGGATTGGGCGATGAGAAGACTGTAATGGGCTGAATTTCGATCGAGAGGTACGGACTCACCTCTCAGTAGTCCTTCCTGCTCGTTGTCCAGAGGCTCTCGATGGCTTCAGCTTCCTCTCCGCGTTCTCCGTCCTCCGTCGATGCCTTGTCTACCTGTACTTACCTTCCAGAACCTGATGGTTGCTTTTGGTTAATACACTACCGTCGTGAGTGAGGGGGGGGGGAGACGAGGGCGAGGAGAGCGCAGCCGGACTGCAAATGAAACAAATAGCAGACCAAGAAGCAAAAAATAACACCTATGCTCCGAGAACGGTAGTTATCGAAACTTTGCCAAATTCGCTAATTTTTCCGATCGATAAGACATGAATTTGGATGGAAATGGACCGAAACTGACTGAATGAAAAAGACGAAAAGCATTTAGTTAGCAGGAAACTATGTTTACAGGTTCTCCCTAACGGAAACGGATCGAATTTGCCATCTTGGTCCAGTTTTTTTCGTTAATTAACCAACTCACGAGATCTCGTTGTTGCTGTTGATGTTGCTGTCGTCGATCGTCGCCGCCAGTCGACTGCTGCTGCTGTGCACCTGAAATCACATTAAACATCGTTTTGACATCGTTTCCCAGATTTCCTCGATTATTGGCAATGTAATGCTTTTGTGTCACACCCAATAAAGCGACTAATGAACTCACGGTGTCTTGACCAGCTGCCCACCCAGGAGGATGGCGTCTGTTGGTTTCCCCTTGTTGACGAGCGACTTCTGAAATCAGTATCACTTGTTAATTAGTTATTAATTTAATAAATCAGATAATTCAATATTCACAGAACATCGATCAAATAAAACAAACATACCTTCACGAGCACCTCGTCGTTCTTCCCCGATGGCTCGTTGGCGGCAGCCAGTGGACTGCAACCCGAGGTGGCCTACGCAGTTACAACAATTAGTGCAACATATAAAAATTAATTAATGATTGATTATGCGCCAAAAATGAGAAAAAAGATCGAAAAACGCGAAAAACTGGAACGTCGCGAGCGCTCATTTCGTCAGGCACAATCGATGGTGCTTAACTTACCTTGTCATATTTCGCACGAACCGCGAAATTTGAATTTGAATAAAACTACCGTATTCACAGTATTTTTTTTGCTTTATATCGAGAACTGTTTTTACTTTATCGTAATTTGAGTATTTACAATTAATTATTTGTTTATTGTTATGTTTTTATTTAATTTCAAATTTTCCATTAATTAAATAATATTTTCTTTCATGTTGATTTACCTTCACTGTCGGATTTTCTTAAAAAAATAAAGCAGTGTGGAAGCGGTCCCTGATATACCTCTAGAATATTTACCCACTAACAGTCCCGTAAGGAGAGGCTATAGAGAGTGTATCAGAGCGCGAGAGGAGGTAGTCTGAGATTGAGAGAGACTCAAGAGGAGCACGGATAAGTGGACTTCTCCTAATCTCTGCCCCCCCCCCCCCTCGAACTACTCGACACAGAAACATCTGATCAGAGAGAAGAGATACTCCATTGTTCTCGCGGCCTTAGACAGTCCAATTCACACGATTGAATGCACGAGCATAATAGCTCCTTTTCTGAAGATATCCCACACTTTCGTATACTGGAGATGGACCCTCTCAAGCCAGACGATTATTTTCCGTTGTAGCATCGTTCCATCGTTCCATTGCCAGTTGTTGTACTGATTCTAGGCTATGCATGAGCGAGTTTTGCGCGAGCAGACACGAATTGCTAGTGGCCACCCACACTGGACGCTCTCTAGTTTTACAATTTTAGAAGTTAGGAAGTCTTCCTCTGATCCATTACTAAGGTCAAAGGGTTCCCTAGTGCCTTTCTTGTAACGATTGATGTCGTAGTGCATTCACCTTGCTTCCATTGTGACTCTCCCATCTGTCATTAGATCCTACTTAGTGCGCCCGACAGGTACATTGCCAATTATGTTCCAATCTCTCTAGATCGCCAATAGAATTGGATCCCTGGGAACCACAACACCTTCTCAAGACTTTCGCTTTCAAGGGCATTTTGTTAGAGTGGGGAATGCGTTTCCAAGCACTTGCATTGATTGTCTCAATCTGATGGATCATTATTGTATCCTGAACCTTGGTCAATCCTCTCTGCTTATTTACAGAACATCTCCTAGAGATCTCTCATAGCTGATCCCTGTTTCTCTCTTCTCCACCCCCTCTCTCCCGTCTTCTCGCCAACCTTTCTATTAGCACTCCCCTGCCTTCCCATGCGCGAATCTCTGACTGAAATCACACCTTTGGCTGCATCACTTCGCTTCTCACATCTAACAACAGAAGATATCACGAGGATTCTCTTTGTTTAGTGGCCGTGAAACATTTTGTGTTGCCAAATTTTATGTTGCCTCTAAAATTGACAGATGACCTTAATCCTCGCACAAAGCCCGTCCGAGGTGTGATTCTGGGTCAGTCTAGCTTCTCCCTGCCCATCTGTATACTCCCACCCATCCATTCTCACCGTTACGCAATGACCGCGCGAACACTGTCCGTCCGCTTCCTAATGGACCATCAAAAGTCACCCCTCGCTTCCCCTTCCGTTCGCTCGCTTCAATTATGATGACCAGTCACTTTTTACGCTCACTTAGATCTAGAGGAGCATTAGAGTTTGGACGCTGAGGGCCGAAAAGAGTTCGTTTTCGACGAGTTTGGCTTTTTCCATAGAAATAGCTAATCCATTTAGTTGGACTAGTTTATCTGTTGAGTTTACGCGAATCATTACAGAATCATTCCTTTTTGCACCACTCCTGATTACCTGTTGTCTCTCTCGCTTCTCCACCCCCACTCTCTCGTGATCTCCCTGTCCTTGCTGGCTGTCAGCAGGGAACGAGTGCTGTCACTCATCGACGCGAAACGGATATCCCCCGATCTTCGGACAGCATTTCCGTCGTTCGCGCCAGCCGAGCAGTGGTCTGGCTATCCATATTGTTCCATACCCTTCGCTTGTTATCACTGTTGGTAGCTCCTGGGGTTGTTTGACGGCTGCAAATTAAACGGAGCATCTTGCGTTCTTATTATTGAGTACTCCGACGTTGTACCTAACCTCTGCTCTTTTGAACTCGTTCGTCGTTGTCGCGTAAGCGTTCGAGAAGATTCTGGAGTGCACTCAGATACGATTGTACGCCTCGGACACAGTTTGTTTCGCCTAAGCACGAATCAACACTGTCTGCTCTATCTTTTTCCTTATTTCTCAACTGATTGAGAGATGGTTGAATGGTCCGAACCTTCCAACAACCCGCACATTAGAGCACTGGGTTGTTGTGGTATTTGACTGTGTACTTCATCTATCTGGGTGGTATCGCCTTACAAGGGGAGTGAGTGAGTAGGCGAGTCTGCCCTGTGTCTCGTCAGTCAGACAGAGTGAGATAGAATGCAGAAAGGAGAGAGTAAGACCATTGCTCGAGGCGGGAGGGAGAGGGGGCAAAGTGGCAAGGGATAGGGGAGGGCTCGGCTTTGGACACATTAGGCGCCACTGTGTGTTGTGGCAGCGGATCTGCTCCGATACGCCTTCACTGAAACTGTTACCCTCTTTTTTGACATCTTTCTCGCATTTTGTACCACTCCTTCGATAATGACTCTCCACCGAGAACAAAAGATCGAAAACTTCACTGTCTTCCATTCATCCGAGCACCACGCATGCACACTATTCCTGGCCGAGCTCCGATTTCCGCAAATCCGGCTCTGGATTTCCTCCTCTTCTTCTTTCCTTCTTCGTTCTTCTCCTCCCCAATTCTGATTCAATTGCTGGCCTCTCGCCCTTCTCAGTTTTTCCGCCTTCATAACTTCTGTCACTCTGCATTTGATCGCAGTGTCTGGGCTCTCTCGTTTCCGCCTGTTCTCTCGCCATCTCTGATTGAAATTTTCGAGATTCTCAGTGCAGATTGAGTTGTGGTTTAGAGAGCGCTCGCTTGCACTCAATTTCGGCCCCGGGCGAGCGAATCTAATGAAATGCCTGCACGCTTTCCCTTTTCTGAAGCCGACTCTGAGGTCGTCCAGCTATTTTCGTCTCTCACGTTCAGTTCCATTCATTCTTGGTCGACTGTCTCCAAAGCGAAAGTGCCGTGCAAGAATTCGTCGAAGTTCCTTCTCGCCTACGTAGAGTGGCGGGTTTTTGAGGAAGTGCTAACATGAGAGTTCGGAAAAGTTCCCAGGGTCATCTGACACGAAACATCTTCTCTCTCGGGATCTGAGGGGAGAAGTGATCTGTATAGCATCACTTTTTCCTGAGATGATGATAAGCTTGCACAAACAGTGTCTTGTTCTGATGATATATCTTCTTTTTCTCTCAATTGGGAACTCACTGTTTCTCACGATCTGTTCATAATCCATTTCGCATGGGCTCAAGTTCATCCAGAAAGTGCTCGAATTGGGATGCACTAGGTTCCGCATCATCTTTTTGCGTGATGAGTTACATGTTCTTTCTTTGGCCTCTCTCTTCCTCTGTCTAACATGTGTGCTCAGCTTTTGATTCGCTCTCGTGATTGCAATACAATGATTTCCGCTTCCTGAACTTGTTCCGTGCCGCGACTCATTCCATGCCCTTCCTCTCCTCATTCTGCGAGATCTCTCTCTGTAGATATACTGTCTTGCAAGATTTAGAAGCAGTTCTACACTTTTTTTTTCGGATGAACGCACCCAGAATGGAACAGGGATGATCAACCAAATCTTCCCTGCATCCCTTCTGTTCTTCGCTTGCTTGACGCCTCCTTACGCAATTCTCGCACGCTAAACAAGTCTGTGCACAGCGCCAGAATAATTGCACAGTCTGCCACTGCTGGAGAGCCGTTCGTCTGACTACCTCCCACTTTTCGCCTTTCTGGCCGGTGAGTTCGAACAGTTGTCTGACTCTCTTGATTCCGTGTTCTTTCTCTCTTCTCTAACTTGGAGTAGACTCTATTGCTCGTTCGTTCCAAAGCGTGTGAAAACGACTTTAAACCCTGCCAAAACACGTAGGCTCCCAGAAATCTCTGTTGTCTGTTTCGCTGATTGTTCCGCCTTCTGTCCCGAATCCTACTAGACAATACTCTGGTGGGCCGTCCCAAGCCTGAAGAGAATCACCAAAACGAGCCTGATTCCAAGTTGAGGCCACCACAGCATTTGATACTGAATCTGCCCAGTTCACACCAATCGCAACCTAGCACCCATTCAAAGCCTCATAGCGCTGTCATAATTCACGCGGTCGTCTCTTATGAGTGGACAGTTTCCAGACCGTCTTAGATTTGAGTGACTGACGTATCCCGACTCTCTCAATATCCCACACTCTCTCGCTCTCCCCGCCCTTTACTTCGCTCCGCCCGCCCTATGTCGCTTGAAGCGCAAAGCGTCCATGTAATCCCACCCCATCTGGACTCTCTTCTCCTCCTCCTTTGGTCTGTCTCTTCAAATCGGAGCTATGATGATGATGATGATGATTTAGTCTTCTTTTCCTCCATTTCTTCCGCTAATATGCAAAATGCGCTGGCATTTGTCCGAGATTCGAACTCTCCTGATTCAATTGCATCTGATGACAGCAAGCCACCGAAGTACAAGTTTGCTCTCAGTTTTATCGTGAGATTCTTCGTGTAGGTCAGTTTACATTGGCGGAAGTGTGTCTCGTTTCTTTCTCTTCTGGTCGCGGATTAATTCGGCACATTCTCATTGTGCTCTCTACAGGATTCTATCCAACTTTTGGCTGCGTCTCTCACTTTTGCGTGCTCTCTCGTCCCTCTCTGCTCTGGTCACTGCTGCCAACTTGCATCTGGCAGTGGATTACTATGATTTGCGCTGTGTCTGTCCTAGGAGAATTGTCCGACTCTCTCCATATCGCGTGCTCTCTCGCCCTGTCTGACCAGTGAGTGACCATCGGGAGGGGATAGGGATGAGGAGGAGGAGGAGTAAGACTTGTAATCCCACCCCTCTCCTACTCACTCGCGAAACCACGTCAAGAATGAATTATGGGCTGTAACCAATCAAAGGGAAGCTGATTCCTCCCTTTGGTTAGCCGTCTCGTGGTTTGGTTGCGAGTTTCGCATTACCATGTCTGAACTTCGTGTTACCTTATTCGATTGATTTTACCACCTCGTATCCGAATTGCTAATCCAGATCAAACATTTCAGGATGGATAAACCACTACTATCACTGGTTCTGCTATTGTTGCTGATGCACTCATTTGGTAAGTTGTGATGATTCTCTTCTCGTCTCATTGTCAGCTGTTTGCAAATCACTGTTCCTTCATGCATTTCTCAATTCCAAACTCAATTTGAAGCGCTCTTGTTGCCTTTGCCATGTTGTCATCTGGTTGCCTTCCCATCAGTTAGCCTTCTGAGTCTGTTGAGGGATGGAAGGGGCCAGCCTCATTGATACCAATTGAATGAGTCCTCTTGATGGGGCGCGTCAATTATTCAGTGCAATGATGTATCGTGTCACTGAATGGAAGAGTTTGAGGGAAAATACTGGGAGATGTCCGTTTTCCGTGGATCTATGAATTCGTTTGTACTTCCTGAGTGCCCTGAACATCAGAATTCAATATTTCGCTAGGTGCCTTCAGCCAAAAGTTTTCACAGTCACTACGTGAATATGCATCAGAGAACCTATCATAATTTTTGAGAGCATCTTTCTCCATTTGGAAGGGTTTGTTGTACACTTTTCATGATCACCCTCAACACCTTCAGCTATAGTTCCTCTCCAACCAGATCATAACTAGCCAAGAATGAGTGAGAGGGATTAGCTATTATTCTAGTATCTCACCTGTCTTTCTCGTCTATCAATCTGCACACATTGAGCGAGGTAGTCTGACTCTCTCCACATCACACACTCTCTCTCGATGTCTTACCGTAGATAGTGGGCAGATTGGAGAGGGCAATTCTTGAGCAGAAGACGGGTAATGGCCCGATTAATTGACAGGCCCTGTCTCTCACTCTCGATTCATTCCTGATTGACATGGAGAGGTCAGTGGGGAGTCGCGAGTGACGGGAGTGAAGTGAACTATTTTGTAAACTGAGGGATGCCTAGTTTCTTAGAAGAGTAGTCTGCAATGATAGGCCATCTGACTTACAAGAATGTTTGTAATTTGCAAACATGGTGGTGTCGTAGTACTGTTCAGTGTGGTTGGTAGTTGAAGCAACTGAACTTCTACTGTAGCTCACTTCATTATATTACTCCAGGGCTCCTCTAGAACAGCTACTCCACTCTCCTCGATAGCTCTCTCATTACAGATAAGCACCCTCCGAGCTCCATCTCTAATTGGGAACCTTTCCCTACCTGCCACCGCTCATTCATTATTTCCACCTGCGAACCCAGCGCCCTCTCCATTTCGCATGCTCTCTCGTCTTCCTGACCTTATAGTCATAATTCCAGACGAAGAGTCTTATTGCCAGTTAGTGGGTTGATGGAGGAGTGGACTCGTTATGTGATAGTAGTAGTGCGGTATATGAGCCTATCCAAGGTGGGTAAAGGGACTGACTTTTCGGACCGATAAGCGAGGGTACGTACGAAATGGAGAGAGCACGGCTATTCACATATTGTTTGTTGTTGCCTCTAAGAGGTCAGCTTCCATTCTTGGAGCGGAGTAATGTATCCTTGACTATTTGAGGAGTATTAGTGTCTTGCATTTCGGCCTAGCAGGCCTGCATTAGTCCGGAGACCAGACTAAGGATGGTGAGAGAGTACGTGAAATACGGAGGGTCTGGTTCACGGAACCAGAAGATTGACTCTTCCTAGCCTTGTCTGACCGACGAGAGAGCATGTCAAACCGAGAGAGTCTGGTTCTGGAAACTGAGATTCCCATGGTTCCTTGGAGCAGCTTCCTTCCTCTGGTCATCGTCTCTCGGGGTCAAGCCTGAGTTGAAGAGGGGCCTCTCACTCTAACACGATTACTTAGCCCTCCCGGAGATGACAAAGGGACGCTCGATTACAGTGGATTGGGGGAGGGGGCACTGATGATCTAATGGACATGATTCGAGATGGACAAGGGTGGGGGGCCAGATGGAGTGCCTCGAGAGGGCTTGAAAACGAGAAATGAGCAAAAAAAAAGCAAACAAGAAGTGCAATTTTGAACCAGAGTCACTTGAGAGGAGTCAATTGGTGTTGGACAATTGCGAAATAAGAGATTACGGAGGAAAAAGTAAAAAAAAACTATCGTTGGAAATTCTGCCACGGCAATCACCACTGATCTGCTGAAACAACCCCCCTGTCAATCAGCAACGATGGTATTCATTGCAGGCGAAGCTCGATGTCCGCTGGGATGGACGGAAATTTGCGAGAAGAAGGTGACATATTTCTAAAAATGTTTTTTTTAAAATTCAAGCATTGAGCTGAGTGCGATTGCTGTCTTGAACGCACGAATAATTTCTTTCAATTATGGAACACAATCAGTAACGAACCACTGATATCAAAGGGTTCATTCGTCATTCCAGAACCACTGCGTGCGGCCCTACCTCTCATCGATGACCAGGGACGAGGCTGAGAAACGGTGAGTAGTAGAAGGATGAGGAACATTCAATTTTCGGGTTGTTGCTGTTTTCTATTTGGCAACGTTCATAATCTTCTAGGCGATTGAGTTGATGATCGTGCAAGTGAATGAATTGGTCCGAAAACACTGAATGGATTTGATCGAGTCATTCTCTCCAATTTCAGTTGTCGCGACGAGGAGGCCGAGCTGGTCTCCACTGCAGAGAGGGAGGTGATGCAGGACCTGACCGATGTGCTGGATGTGAGTGAATAGTTTGCGCAATCTGATAAAAAAACATTCTAATCGTGAAAGCTAACAGCTACTTGTAAAAAGCGAGAGTGAAAATCATTATGCATGAAAGTCGAGGAAATCTCATTGCATCTCCTGCAGCCCATTCAATCAAATTATCGTTATTTCTGCAAGTGTAGCCGAAAAATCGAACTTCAAAAACTAGTTGAAAGCTTTGTAATTAATGTGAAACGTATCCGCAACCACCTACTCAAAATCTCGAAACTCTCATCGCAGTCCCTCTACGAGGACGGTCTGATCGAGTTGGAGTGGTTGGTGAGGAGTGATGGACCCAATGAGGCGACGATACTGCAGAGGAACAATGGAACGTACAATGTGTGAGTATTCTCATCTCCCCTCATCCTTCTTGTACGACTCTTATCACTAAATATAGAAGAAAGCTTGATTCAAGCATGGATTGAAGCAGTTGTCGATGAGCATACCAGAATAATTGTTCCACTTCAGTGGCCACACCTCTCCCACCTCCTCCCTTCCCTTTGTGTGCTCCCTCACGGCGGCTGGATTGAGATCAACGCTGCTGAGGGATGAGCTGATTCCAAAGGGTGAGTAGCGGAATGGGATTTAGTCACCAGTTACTCTCTTTAAGAACATCACTCCAAGCATTCAAGAATTGGTTTTTTCCTAGTAAACGAGCGATCGGCCTATGACCGAATGATTGATCATTCTCAGTATTATCTGGCTACGTTGAAACTCATTGCGATGATTCAATGAAACAAGGAGCAAACTAAACCAAACACGTTTCCGAATGAGTTTCAACTGCTCAGTGAGCACTCACTAAAACCACTTCCTTCTTGTATAAAATAATTGCTTCATCATATTTTTGAAAAAAATGTACGGAATTTTGGAAGAGCATCATTTTACTAGTTCAAATTGATCCTCAAGGTTGCACTCGAAATCAAGAGCCGAATTGCAGGAGCACCAAAGATCGCGTGGGACATGCGCGGCGAGCTGTTCTTCTCAGTCCAGCATCAGGTAGGATGGAAGGTTCCAACTTATTCTGCGCTAAGTCTCCAAGTTATGCTCGTGCTTCGTAACAACTTATTGAGATAGTTTTGGATAGCTGGAAAAACGGCCTACAATCCAAATGAGTATTGAATCCAGTACGTGGTTTGGATACGTTTTTTTTAATCTCATGAGTAATGGAATCCTTAACCGGGTAATGATGCCCATGGTAACATTGCAAAAACAATTCAATTGAATTTTCCAGTCCGAGATGCTCGCCCTCCGCTGCCCGTTCTCGGGCACTCCCCAGCCGAAGCTCGTCTGGCACAGAAACGATGTCCCGATGGTGAGTTTTTATTTAAAAAAAAGAATAATTAATAAAAATCCACTCACCTTATTGTCAGTTGATGATGAGGTTTGAACACATGTGCTTCACAATTACTCTGTATGCTCTGACAAACTTTCTCAGACGATTCCTGCTCGAAAGGCGCTTGGTTAAAAATATTTGATTGAGAATGATATTGAAAATTAGTTGACGATCTACTTTATCGTCTCTGAATTTTACTTCTTCCCCCCTCTTCTTATCTTTTTTAAAAAATTTGAGTGAACGTTCCATTCCCGATCCCCAATTCCATTATCCACATCCCTCTTTTCTCTACGCGATGCCGTTCCTTTCCTGCCTAATTCCTTCTATTTTGCCGCTTCAATGATAGTTCTTGCACTTCCCTTTGTCGGGGCTTAATTGATCAGGCGGATTTGGCTTTCATCCGTTTACGACCCATCCCGTATGATCTTTCATCAAATTGGCAAAGAACGCCTCTTTTGAATGCTCTTGTTCCTTATTTTCTCTGATTCACGAGTGAGCACTAAAATGTAGAGAGCTACACTGGAACTGAGAAGCGTCTGACTATCTCACGAGTAAGAGAGCGTGCGGAATTGAGAGAGCATCACTCGAGTTTCCGCGATCATCGAAATGGCGCGCGCGGGGCGATTTGAACAGCGCCCCATCGGATTAATTGCTTCGTTGGCCGGTCGAACGCTTTGATGTCCGGGAAGCTAATTTGGCTTAGTTGCCAGCCACTTTTTGCTCTTTATCCGTTTATAGCCCGCCTTGTTGACCAATTTATCCGACCGACTCTCAAATCGTAAGAGAGGTTCCTTGCGCAAGGAGATGAACCAGCCGGAGATGAGAGAATGTTTGAATAATGAATCACTGCGTTTCGCATAGCCTTCTGCTTGACTGTGCGCTCAAATCCTGACGATCTCTTCATTTCGCTTGCTTCTCTGACAAAAGATTAGATTAGTTAGATCCCTAGAAGTTCACTTCACTACATTTATGTGCAAACCACATCAAAGGAGCTGATTCATCAACATTCCCAGACGATCTAGGCCAACCATTTAGGGGAGCAGTAATGGAAAGTAAGAACCCCCACACACGGAACAACCCCCCGTCTCTCTTCGTTTCACACACTCTCTCGCTACTCTCTCCAACTCCCAGCGCTAGTGAACACGAACACCCATCAAATCAGTGTCGAACAACCCCCACTGTCACCAAGGTTATCACTATTTTCGGCAACACATCTGATCTAATTAGGCTAATTGCTTAATTAATGAATTGGAAGGCGGACCTTGTTGATAAATGCGCACGACTCTTCCTGGTCTCTTTGTTTCGAGTGCATTCTAATCGTCTCTGGCGCAGGCGAAATTGGGGCAAATGCCAGACATATTTCTCCCCTGTCTCCTCTAATTCATTAGCCAATGGATGCGTACATGAAAAATACGCGGGTCTGCAAGCGGGAAATGAATAGTGAAATTGTCCATTTCGTATGGGATGGACAGACAGATAGAGAGAGAGAGAGAGTATGGCAAATGGAGAGCCAGAAAGGAGTGGGCGAGAATGAAACTAATTTGCGGAGGCGTTTCTGATTGTGAGAGCGAGATATTAGATTGATTTTCTAGAAGCCTCGGCGAGTGCAACAACTGCGTCCAATGCTTCTACTGATCTTATATCAAAAGTGAAGCACAAGTGCCAACCATATAGATTTCGAAACGAGCCAAACGAGCCTTCACAGATTAAGCTGACAATCTTCAATATTCAGAAGGCAACTGAAAACTCTTCCTTTTCCAGACAGACTCCACCTCGCCCAACATCTCCTTCCTCATCTCGGGAGGAACTCTCCTTCTGACGCCCACCCAAGAATTAGGTGGGTGACCTACCGTATCTGTACGAACGTATCCCTACCGAATCCTCACTGACTCTCCACAGTAGCTAACACACTGATGCTCTCGCAGGAATTTAATGAGTCCTTCAGGGTTGTTGAGCCCTTTTTTGGGTACAGTATCACAAATGCATCTCCATAGGTCTGCAATGGATCACTTGAAATGAAAACCAATCGATTCCAGCCTACTCCTCGTTCCATTGCGTCGCCAGCTCTTCGCTGGGCACTGCGAGGAGTCCACCTGTGGTGTTGAAGGTGAGCAACTTCTAAAAAAATGCACAGGATGAAAATTTGTTTTTATCCACCTCGTTCCAATAACTGACTCTTTCATAATGAACACTGAACATAGGTAGGGCCCACAAGCCACGCCCCTTTTTAGTGGACAAGGCGCGCGGCCAAACAGCGTGTATCGGGAAGCACAAAGCGAATTCGCAACCAAATCGTTAGCTCTAAAGCGTTTCTAGAAGCTACTAGGGTCCTTCATCGATGACAGAGTGGCGAGCTGTATCGGACACTTTTGAGTCGGTCAAAATTGAAGGTTAAAGTGGGAAGAGAGGGGATTAGAGCACTTCCGAAGGTCGCACACCGCTCGCCAGTACTTATTTCATGGAAACATTTTCTCCAAGCAGTTCAGTCATGAAAAATCAAAGAAAAAACGTTTCCCCGAATTGTGCTTCAATTTTAAAGATTTTAGTACGCGCGTATTTTATTTGGTTCCGGTTATCGCTAAACGCAGTGAAACTTCTCGACTGGCCGTGTGTGTCAGGCGTGTGTGTCACAATGTGCATCCTCCGTCTCTCGCTCCCCCGCTGATCTATCACCCGGCGTGGCTAGAGCGCACGCTCTTCGCATAAGATTGAACGCGCCCTCGCCATATCGAACAGCTTCGGCTCGATTGGTGGAACCTCTGCCCGTTTGGACCTTGAGGGATGGGCAAAATAAGCTCCGCCCCTTCCTCTCCCCCTCTCGCCTTCCTCCCCTTACAAACAGTGCCTTCCGCGCGCACGTTTCGGGCTCAAACTCAGCTTAGGGACAAGAAAAAGACTTCCTGTAAAAAGCATGTTGTTATTGGGGTCCTGGGGGATAGTTTGGACATACATTTGAGCCCATTGCTTGACATCGGCTATGGGCGTTGTGGCCCCTAAACATAGGAGCAGTGAAACATAGTCAGAAAATTGCTGAGCATCAACAATCTTTCAGTTAATTTCCTGTCAGCAAAGTTCCTGGCTTAAAAGTGATGGAAATGACTAGCATCCGCATCAGTGCCACTTTGCGTACCAGTCAGCAAACCTCGCCAAGCGTGACTTTGTTTTTACTGCACACCGAAAACAGTTACTCCTCTCTCCCACCAGCCTCCCATCCTTCTAGCCTGTGTCTTTACTTCTACTCTCACTCGCTTCTATTCCCTTCAAAATGTTGTAATATTTATTCATTTTCGCACTGATTCTAATCTAAATGTTGTGTGAAACGGTATTCTTCCATTCAGAGAATACAGATTGATTCCAGCCAGCCTTCCTGGATGCCTTTCCCGCCACTCGTTTCGACTCATTCCCTCTACTAGACGGAGGAGCATCACTGCCGTGCCATGCACCCGCACATCAACCGAGTTAGTTTTTGTTTCGACCTATTAAAACAACCTCAAAACAACAATATAATTGCAATCAAAACTTCTGAAAACAGTGCGAATTGATGCATCGATCGACCATTACTACTCGTGCATGATAGCCTGGCTTCTCGTGAAATAATCAACTTTCCAGAATTTGAAATTCGAGGTGAATAGAGTCTAACCATCTCCTCCGAAGGCATCCTATCACGAAACAAGGGCCAGCTTATAAGCCCACTTAAACCCATCGCTCCTCCTTCTCTCGCCTTCTGTCTTCTCTATCGCCCTAACTCTTCAGAGTATCTCTAATTCTCTCGATTCTCCTTATCTCTAGTATTCTCTAACAGACTGAAGAGCATAGAAGTGGGGGAGACTCTCGAGACCCTCGAGACTCAAGCGGAAGGAAGGAAGAAGAGACGCTCGTCCCGCTTAAATCTTTACTGCCTCTCTTCTTCTCTTCTCTCCCGATTGTGTTTGGGTCCTCTGTAGATGACAGATGGTGATAGACCGCCTTTTTGTGTCTTCTTCATTCAAATATTTTCTCCATATCCGATCAGGATTCGAGTGAATGCTCTCGAAAAGCGTTCATTCAAAGATCGGACTAGGGTTTCCCCTTTTGGGTAATTCCGCCTATTCAGGTAGAATGACGCGGTCATTTTACCTGATCAGGTATTCAAATTCATCTCGACCTGTCAGGTCAATCTCAGCTGTCTGAGCGTCGACCTGCCAGGTCATTCTAGGTTCTCATTCACCCATTTTGCGGGTTCTCGTTCCATTCTCCCCTCCGCGCTGGCAGTGAAACCCTCGTCATCACTCAGATTCGTAGAAGGGAAAGAACATCGAATTCTAGGTTACCGCGCGAAACATATCCCCTTCATTCATTCTCTCACCTCTGAGCGAGTGAGATCGGCCGACCACCACTCCCCCCAACGAAAGAAGAGGAGGAATGGGCGCCTAGGCGCCCAAAATCAATTATCCCTCTCTCGTCTCCAGGTCAATCAGGCTTTATTCATTTCTTTGTCTGAGAGATAATTGACTTTCAGGCGCCTAGGCGCCACCCAAAAGGGAAAACCCTAGATCGGACATGGTTCTTCCCACATCCCGAGGGAGCGATTTCGGGTTCCCCTACGATGTTACATCCATCACTTTCGGAGGATACCCATTTGCATTCGGGCTTCTTCGATTTCTGTCTTCTTCTTCCTTGCTTCGAATTCAAGTGTTGCTATCATTCCCATCTACGCACTCAACGCTGTTGAGGGGAGACTAGAAACGGGAGAATCTCAAGTGCTTTGACGATGCATTCACGCATATCACCTGCTTCATGCATTACTTCTGCCTTAGAGTATGCTGTAGTATCCTACTCGCATATTACTGACCAGCCCTCAAACTCGATCAGTCCTCCTATTCATATTGCGCCCGCGGGCGCTGGAATTCGGGCGAGACGAGAGAGTGTGCGAAATGGAGAGAGCGGGAGCGGACGGGGCTAACAAAGTTTAAGAAGAGGATGGCCCTCGGGGCGATTTCTCCCTTCCTTTCGTCCCTTTCCTCCTTCCGTCCGTCTTATAGCCTCGGACGGTATTCTTGAAATAGCATCATTGGCCAGTAACTCATCTATTCTTAGCGCATCCTTGCAGTAGGTTTAGTATCGAATTTGTATTTTTTTTTCTTACAGCTATTGCTGTTTTTTGCCGACCGAAATCCCTTCCACCCTCCCGGTCATCTTTTTTGGATAAACCCAGGAATAGCTCCAACTCTGATCACTGCATCACTTTTGTAGCCCCGGGGTTTCGGAGAAAAGATCCTACACAACCGCTTGATTCTTGATGCACTGCGATGGAGATTGTAGCCGTTTTCTTTCATTTCTTCAGTACATTTTCAACTCATTCGTACCAGCAACATGCGCCCTGAAATAGCTCCTACAATCTGACAAACTCTGATCGACAGCTGAATTTTTCTAGTTTTTGGAAGTATCTCGCAACTCCCACTCCTTCCCAGCTTGTTTTAGTTGTTGTTTGATTCTTTTCACGCCATGCACCAGCCTAATTCACCTCAACAATCACTTCCAATCTTTATGATTCGCTGAAACATATCCCATCCCCACTCCCACTGTTCTTCTCCGTTTGAAGGAACAGACACAGTTATAGTCAAATTCATCTCTCTCTTGCGACACTAGACAGCGCCAGGGACCGACAGCCAGGCATTTCGCAGCAAAACAATCAGTCGTGGAAGAGTGGGAGAGAGGAAGGAAGGGATGAGAGATGGTCGCGCGTTTTGTATGGGAGACTCATCTATGGACTGTAGTCTGCAGTAGTATTTTATTTTGTTATGTGATAGATAGTTTCTCTTTAATTTTATTTTTTTCCTCTCTGCCCCTTAATGCTTTCCTTTCGTTCCAGTAAGCCATAAATAGTTAGCATTTTTGTTCGGCTTCTATCTAACGTTTTCCACTTCTTTCCTCCGATCTTCTGAAAGTGCACCTGCTCTGTTCTTTCCCAATCGAAATCCATTGCTCGACTCATAATGACGAGAGAGCGTGTGAATCGAGGAGAGTCATCGTACAGACAGAGCGAGAGAGCACGTGAAATCGAGAGAGTCTTCCTCCCTCTCTCTCAGATTGTGTAAGATGGCTGCAGACATGATCAGTCTCTTCTCTCCCCTCTCCTCTCATTCACTTTACACTCCTTGGCCTGAGCGCGTCCAGTTCGCATATTGATTCATCTCTTCGAATTCAACGTCTCAATCTTTTGACACAGAGCATAATAAGTCCTCTAATAATAAACTCAATATTAAGAAGTTATGTCATGTAGGCAAACATCTTCTCTCTCTCTCTCTCTCATTCACATGGCACTCCTTGGTCCAGTTCGCATCTTGATCGATCGCATTTGAACCCCGACATTCGTTCAGTATCCCGGTTATGAAATGTGTTTCAATTCATCTACGAAATTCAATGTTTTTTCTAAATTTGATCATCGACCAGGTGCTCGTGCCAAAAATCTATTCAATCTAGAGTTTTTTTTTTCTCAAACTGTTGTTCAAAATATCGCCACATCTTCCTCGTTTCCCACGCTGCGCACGAACAAATCGAGCATCGCTCACCAGAATTCCGACAACTCGAAAACAGGCATTTCATTTCCCATTCTCTTCCCTCCTCTCCTCCTCTTCAACACTTCAATTAGGCCCCTCCTCCTCTCTACTAAGACTCCCCTTTCCTCCTTCCGTCCCCCTCCTAAGACACCCCCTCTCAAGTGAAAAGCAATATCGTCTCCTCGTCCCCTCAGGGCCTTTCTTGTGTGTCCTCGGGCCTCTTAGAGGAATGCTTCTCGGGGCCTTTCGGGTCTTTCTCATTTCACGTCAGCTGCCATTGGCCCTTGAGATCCCCTAGGGTGAAGGGAACGGAATGATAAATACTCTGGATTCGTATTGTGGTTACGGTAAGCCAAGCCACCGTACTATCGTCCGGTTTTTCTCTTTCTGTCTGCCCTTTGCAGCTCATTTTGAAATGAGATAGGCCCCGGCTTTTAAGCCCTCTTGATCTTTCGACTGGGTGTCTGATCTTTCATTCTTTCTTCTATCCAGTAGGCCTTCTTTGCTTCTGACTCCCTATTGGACTATGATTTGCATACGTGACGTTATGACAAAGGGCTTGCATTCACCGCCGGAAACCACCCCTCTACTCGCCGAATCCCGTGAGATTCATCCTCTAGATTATTCGAACGCGCGCTGAATATCGCCGCTCTCTCACTTTCCCATGTTCTCTCATCTGCCAGACGGTGCGAGAGAGCGTGCGAAATGGAGTGAGTCTTGTCGCGCGCTGCCCATTTGTCCACTCGCGCCGGCGCGCGTTCACTGACATGTTCCATAGATAGCTGCGTCTCTTCATTTCGTGCTCTCTCTCGCTTTGTCTGATAGGTTAGATCATGCAAGATAGTCGAAGCGAGAAGAGTAGGGAGGCAGAGGGGCGCTAGTGAGAGCCAATTCACCCCATCCCTCCCTCCTATCCCTCTTTCCTCAAGAGCCATAGCATATCACTATCGCATCCTTCCCGCTGAGAGCAGCGATATCTCAACAAACAATCGGAGGGGATTTCTCAGTTTTGGAGGGGGCGGAGCCTCGAGACTCCGCCCACTCATTCCCATGGGGCAAGGGGCTATCGCTCCATCAGAGCCTTTACACATACACACTCGCTCATTTCGGGCGGGCTGCTAGACCCTCTTGGAAATCTCTCTCATCCTACTCTTGCTATGCCCATCTCAATGCACCCCCTCTCTCGAGAAGATGCCCCCCACCCATTGAATGGCCCCATTACTACTGCGTAGTCCTCTTATTCCGAGCGCGGCTTTCTCGTATCGTTGCTAAATCCCGCAAGTCCTCGCTAAATGCCGTAAGTTCAGGCTCACGTCAGCTACCGTAGTCTCCAGAGGAGTCGTTTGTCAGAGAGAGCTGAAAATGTCACTGCACGCCTGTCCTAATAGCTTCTATCCCCTCTCCATCTCACCTCTCGCCCCTTTCCGTTTCCCTCCCCCTCAGCCCTCTCTTCTATTCTGTGTATTTAGCCGTCAATGATAGCTCTCTTCTCATTTAGATGGGAGCACTTTCACATCCCCTATCTCACCCCTAACTGAACCCTTGGCAATCCCCTCTCCTTACACTCGGTGTGCCGTAGTGATATCCCCAACGGTTTCACCCAAACCCTTGCATCGCTAGATTGGCGTAACACTGGATCCTCTAGCTGATTGTGATAACCCAAAGTGATCGAACCAATCATCCGTGCACACAGTTTGCAGTTAGATGTGATTAGCAACTAAATTCTAGTGACTGACCGTTGTCTCTGCCCTACAAACAACCACTCTGTGATGTGATTAGGGAGCCAGACCAGCACTGATCTACTCCATTTACCTCTTACCATGTAGTGATAACCCAGCTAGAGAAGAGGCGCATGTCCAGCTTTCACTTTTCATCCACTTTTCCGTTCCTCCCCCACGATTTGCCTTCTTCTCCCTGTGTCGCTTCCACTCAATCACACACGCAGTTTGTGGCGACGTTTCCCAAACGTCGTCTGCACTCGCACACGAATGCACCACACCACCACCACCATGCACTGCACACAATGGCACTCGCACGAAATGCACTCACTGCACTGCACCGTATACCACACGCACAATTGACTAAACACACCACTGCACTATCAGAAGCACTCGCACGAGAATGGAGCACAGAACAACTAACAACGAATGAACACTCGCAATATGACACTTGCACACTGCACCACGCACTCACTGAATATCACTCGCACTACGTGCACACACAATGTATCAATGTCCTCTCAGCGTGTAATCTCTCTCTCTTCTGATTCCTCCTCCCTATCGTTAATCTGATAAATACACTATGCACCCTCTCTCTCTCTCTTCGCATGAATCGTGTCTCGACACTCGTGTACCGTGTACAGTAGGGATGGTAGATCGATGCATCAATGATCAAAGATCAACGCACTCTTTTCTCAATCACACACGCTTTCTGTTCAATCAATCACGATAAACAATGATAGTGTGCTAACCAGCTGATGCTTTCCCTTGAATCACCCCTTGGTGTCTCACTGTGTCTGTAGGTGTGAGGTGGCTTGAGCAGAGATCGATTATCGATCGAGATTATCGATTGGTTGGGTTCGCAGAGTCGTTGACGTACTCGTGGCTGGTGAAGAACGAAGAGGACAGCGATGAGGAGAGGAGCGAGATTCTGGCACAGGTGAGAAGTTGCGTCATCACTTGGTAATCTAAGAGCTTAGAGTAGTGGTGAGATGATGTCATCATTTCTAGGAACAGAAAAAAACCCACGATAAGATCAATGCACGATCAAGCTGGAACCTGTCGGTTATGATGGGGAACGATCAAATCATTCATTTTCTGCCGAACAGGGGAGAAGGGGAGAATGATGTGATTATTAGGGAAAACACTAATCGTTGATCCCATTACTAGGATACCCTACCGTGTCTATTAGGCCCTACTGCCTAATCTATCTGATCGCATCATCCTTACTCAACCTTTTCAGGACGAAAGGGTCTTCACTTCTATCGACGGCACTCTCTTCTTCTCGCATGTCCAAAAATCGGATGAGAGGCGGTGAGGATGATCGAATCTTTTTTCCACGAAATCCTACCATTATTGCCTTCATAAAATCCGTCAATCACTTTAAGGAATGTCTGAAACGGATCCCATTCTCATTCTGAACACTGAACAAGCGCCCATTTTGTAAAACTAATTTCCTGCAAATGACCACGGAAACTGGCTAGACAGGCAGCGGAGTAGTGCAAAAAGTGACAAGCGCTGAGAGTGAACGACGTTTGCTAATTGGTTGATCCGCCATGGGCGATTAGTTTGTCTCTGGTCGTTATCGTCTGGCTCTCTCACTTTCCCATGCTCTCTCGAGTCTCCACCGGCGAGAGGAAGCATGATGAGTTGAGCCGGACCAGCGTTCTCCGATGAGAGGGATGAGGGGGCGAACAGGGGGGATTTCCCAATCAGTTGAGATGCCTGGCTGGCTTGAAAACACAAGAAAATATGAGATTCGGACTTGCTAAACAAGACAATGTTGAGATTGGCAGATGCCATCTTCAGAAAAAAATATCTTTATTGGCTCTCCAATCTCTCAACAGCAGCGTGAGGGCTGATACTTGATATTTGATCTCTGAGTTCCCTCCTCTCAGATACTCCTGCTCGATTCGCGTGCCCACGACCGAATCGGGCCACTACGGGCCCTTCTTCCGATTGGTCGTCCCTCCTTCTCATTCACTGACTGCCCACTTCGCTCCGCGGATCGATCCGGGCCATCCGAAGGTTGGTCTTTGCTTTTTTGGGTTTTGTTTTAACAACACGTCGATCTATCAATCTTGAACAATTTCAATGTGTGTTTGAAGACGCCGTGAAACATATCTGAATTTGGGTCTCGTCGACGACTTCTAGTCGATGAAATCTAAACATTATAGGTCTTCCCGGACCTTCCCCTGCGCAAGGAGACCGTCTACCTGGAGTGCTTTGCATTTGCGAAGTGAGTTGTTTTGAATGATTGCATCCATCTTCTTCGGTCGGTCAGAGCCCTAAGCTAACAAGGTTGATAGAACAGCAAGGAACGATCACTGTCGTCCGATTTGCGCTGGAGCGATGATCAATTCCACCAAATCGCAGCTCAGTTCCAAATCTCCCCGCTCTTCCTTATAGCCTCCTTGATCCAAACAGCACCGCGGCTCACGGCCACAATTTCGCATAAAATGGTATCACTAGCAATTTGCTCTGCTCGACCCGATCAAACTGGCTAGCAGTGTAAGGATCTGACTCTCTATCCTGCATACTCTCTCAGCTTGTCTGACCGTAGAGGCAGTGCGTGTTATTGTGACAGTCGGAATAGCGAAAGTGCGTGTGTGGAAATGGTGCTGCGGCCCACTCCTTTTTCGGCATTTCTCAATCAGTTAGAGCGACGAGGGATAAGGCAATTGTGAGAGTCCCCAGACAGTTCTGTCGGTCAGAGCGGTGAGAGATCATGCAAAAGTGAGAGACCGGACTAGGCTTTATCGATTTTTACGGATCAGCAGCAAACTCGGGTGATATCAAGCCGTTCACCGATCGTTTTGCGATCACTTATCTTCCTTAATCTCTCGTTCCTCTCCATCTCTCACGCATTCTCGAGAGCAGGAGGAACGACGAGAATGATCAACAACCCAGCTCGTTTTCCCCCATTATCCTAATCTCCGAACTAATTACGCATCATGGGTCTTAGATGGGATGAAAGGAGGGATCATTCCGGGATATAGATTAGGGATCTATGAGCAAGATCGCTCTTGAGTCTGCCTGGTCTCTGACCGGTCTGAATGACGAGTGAGCAGGTGAGATGGAGAGACGCAGACAATCTAGCTCGCGCATCTACACTCTATAAACAACTCGTAATGGTTGTGTTATGGGGTCAGCGAAAGTAATGGGATGCAAAAGCAAAGAGATGAGTTCGTTAATCGGGAGATTTAGGGGAATGAGAAAAGTGAGAGGAGAGGAACGGGCTAAAACGACTCATTCGAATGACTATGACCTAGATGATTACTATCTGGTTGCGATAACAGAGAGATGCGAACGAGGGAGCGTGATTAATAGCCTTGACTGAAGTTCGGATGAGAGTTGATCTCCTCGTTTTGCGCACTCTCTCTCATCGGAGAGATGGGGAGTTTCCTCCAAGGCCTTTGGAGGGAAAAACGAACAGTTGATAAGGCACCTATCTGTCTAGGGAAGAAGGTCAGGGCTAGGGGAGTGACAAATGGCTTACTCACTGGTTAGAGAGACGTGCTATCTAATTAGTCAAGCGGAGTGAGGGATTGTGCGAAATGAAGAGAGTCCGTCTCTAGAAAGTAGATCAGCAGTGAAAGAACAGGCAAAAACTAGACAGTAAAAGACAACCGAGAATACTTGCGAGAATCGAGCGGAAAGATGAAAGCGTTCAGCAAAGTGAAACGAACTGAATGTTCGAATGAATTTCGCAAAATGTTTGAGAAGGAGAGTGAATTCGTTGATATGCAGAGTTGAATGTTGCATAGAAATAACAACACCAATCATTTGCAGCCCCTCTCCCTCCTACGGCTGGGCTCGCGCCGACGGCAGGGGTCTGCCCGCTCGCTCCTCTCTGCTCAATCACGGAAGAGTGTTGAGGATCGAGGCGGTCGAGGCTGGCGATGGAGGTAGAATAATGCGCCACCTTTGCAGCATTTGCTGAGAATATGTTTTTTTTTGTTACGTGCAGAACACGAACTCATCAGTTTATCACATCCTAATCCCGCTTTCATGGCTCCGTGTAACATACTTGATGATTTTATCTCGGGAATAATTATAGTGAAATCAATTCCAGGTCGCTACGTGTGCACTGCGGGCAACGATCGGGGAGTGGCCACAGCGCAAGTAACGCTGGCCGTTAAAGGTTCTTGAGAATTTATTCACCTTGATAATCCGCTCTCTATCGGTATAAACAATCTCAATGCGATTTCACGATGGCGTGAAACGTATTTGAACTGAATAACTGCCGGAAGATTTATAGAATAATGTTTGCAGACGTGCCCAAGATCATCATCCCCCTGGTTGACACACTCGTGGCATCGGGGGAGAACCTGCAGCTGGACTGCCCCCTGTCGACGGCTGATACGACGACCACTGTGGAGTGGTTCAGGTGAGATTTATTCGAAGGGTGTTGTCGAAAATGTTTTGGACGAAGCCTGTACGGAGAATCATTTCTGCACGATCAAATGATGATTTGCCTCGATCGTGAAACAGACCTGGATCATATTTTAACTAGAATAAATTTTCAGGAACGACAAACCCCTCGTGCGTCTCCTGCTCAGCCACTCGCAACGGAAGAGGATCGCCACTGCTGGAACGACGTATGAACTTTGATCTTTGATCTCTGATATTTGAATCCAGCGATAATATCAATGTTTCAGTCTCACCATCTCGCCCGTAGAGAAGGAGGACGCCGGCGTGTATTCCTGTAAGTTTTCACATGTCGAATATCAAACCTTCTACACAAAATGACTAACTTTTCGATTTTCTCAGAATTTAGGCGCGAATTCAAATGTTAAATCTCAGGCATAGCCTCGAACGAGATCGGCGCCTCCTCCTCGTCCGCGCTCGTGGAAGTACGAGACGTCGCCCCTCACTTCCCCGCTCTCGCCCTGCCAGCCAAGATATTCGCAGTGAAGGGATCGAGTCTGGTGAGTTATTCTCATTGACTGTTAGTTTACGAACCCCGCGAAGCACACTATGAAATAACAAGACCACATCTCTCCAGGTTATCCCGTGCACCTACCAAGCGTCGCCTCAAGGCCGCTCGCACTGGACAGATGCCGGAGGATCGATTATTGGAGAGGAGGGACGGATACGGTGAGGGATACGGTAGCTTCAGGATTACGGTAGAATAGTAATCACGAACTGATTAATTTCCTTCTGATGCGCTGACAATGAGGAGGGACAGTTAGGGAATGGGTACTGTAGATTGTTATCACGAACTGACTTCTTTCAGTGTCGATAATCGCGTCCTCCGACTCGATTCGATCGATAAATCGGACGAGGGACCGTACTTCTGCTCCGCCCACAATCGAGTCGGCAAAGCGCATACCGTAACGCATGTTGTCGTTATTGGTGAGTTTATATTTTTTCAGACGATAAGTAGGGCACAAATCATTTTTATTCGTCTACCACTCTTTATTGACATTGTGTGAAACGTATTCAGCGTTTGCGGTGCGCAACGGCGCTCTTATTTGTTGTTGAATTCTCTTCAATTCACTTGCTCTCATAAAAACAAATACGTTTCAAACATCACATGTAAGAAACGAAAGAGATCATGAATTGCTCAGTACGAGAGTCGTTTCAACAATCACGAAAATAGAAAAAAATCATTGCAGACTCGCCGGATGTCCGTCTCTCCTCGCACGCTGCCGACGCCCATTCGCCTGCGGTAAACATCACCTGCGAGGTCAGAGTGATCTTTGATCTTTCAGAGACTCAAAAATAAGCCAGTCTCGACAGTTGTCAGTCAAGAATCACTAGATTAACTCGCAGTATGTAGCTCAACTCGTTGCCTCGCTACTCGAGTCAATGATCTATTCGCAGGTGGATCTCTCGTGCACAGGCGACGACTGCCCCGAGCCCCTCTTCGAGTGGACGCTCAACGATGAACCACTCCAGATATCGCCCCTGAGGCATATTGTGACGCCGCATGTGAGGGATTGCTCAGTTTTCAGAGAACAACAAAACAGTCTTTGTCGTAACGACTCCTTCGTACCGGAACGTTGATATTTTTTTAATTTAATTAAATTAGAAATTTTTGCACTGTCTCTAATGACGGAATCAATCCTTCTTCTCGTCCAGACCCTATCACTGCAATATGAAACGCATTCATAAGACAGAAACCTTTAAATCGCTGCAGGTCAAGGAGCGTCATCTGCACGGCAAGCGCATGCGCCACAAGATGGATCTGAAGATCGAGAGAGGAAGCAATCGGATTGGGAGATTCGCATGCAGTTCACTCTTCGGAGCGGCCAAGTCGGAGGTCAGTGCCATCTTTTGATATTGGATTATTTGATCTTCCCGCTGCTTCTTTCTGACAATAAGCTGATATCATAGCCAAACACGCTTCACGATCAGTTGGAGTAACTGAAAGAGTCGAAACAGTGGTTCCGAAAAGATCAAAGATCATCCTCTAATAATTACTTCAGACGTACCACTGGTCTCCCTCCGCCCCGCCTCCATCCCCAATCGGCGTGCGAGTGGAGAGGAAGATGGGAGGACGGGGAAGGGTGTTGATAAAGTAAGAACTCCCATTCGTGCTTTCCTGGCCACATTAAAACGTGTAATTGAGAAGGGTTGCATAGATAAATCAATTAAATTTTAGATGGAACATGCCCCCGTCGAGCAGGGAAGCGCGCGAGCCGAGTAGAGACGATGGTGAGAGGAGAGAGGTGAGAAAAAACTATTCTACGTTTCACAATCTCCATAAAATCAATACGCTTCGGACAACTGCGATCATGAACCGTTTCCGTATTGAATTACTCATTGATCTGAAACCAAACATATTTTTCGAATTATAATTGTTAATTTTGATTATCTAGAGTCCCGTCGATGGATACATCGTCGAATATCGCACGAAAGGAGATCGACGATGGAAGAATGTCTCTAGGAGGAACGTCGAGTCCATTGGAGAGAGGAGTGCGACGATTGAGGAACTGGCACCGAATACCTTTCATCAGGTTGGGGGAAACGTCACAATCGTTGAAAATTGTTTTGAAGAGCGATCCACGGTAACATCAACGATCACAATTCCTTGAAAAGTTGAAACTACTTTGAAACGTATCTAGACGAACAACTAGGTTTCTTTCTGGATACTCAATATTTTACAACCAATTTGGATGAGTTCTTCGATAATAATATTTTAACTATCTCCAGTTCCGCGTCCGTTCCCTCTCCTCATCCGGTCGCGGCGACGCTTCGGCGCCCTCCGACTGGCTGCAGACCGCGCCCGCGCCCCCGATTGAGCCGATCGAGGGATTGAAATGGGCTGCACAGGTTGGATTGATCGATAATCTACCGTAATCAATTATTCCGTTCAGGATCCCCAAACCATCCTCGTTGAGTGGGACCCGATCGAGAGGGAGCATCCGTCGGGAGCCAATCTGAGGTGAGTCGGTCTTCTGAAATCGACAGTTCCTCGACAGAAATCAATTCGACAATGAAGGAAATGAACAAAAGCAATGAAGCGGTTATGCTTCAAGGTGTTTGAAGAACATTCGAAATCGGGACTTCCGTGATAGTTCACCGTTTGCACTGGAAATATCAAGCATATTGAATCGTTCACTAATTCCCTTGACAATTCGCGCCGAAAGAGTAAACCAATATTCCTCCCTCTTCTTGCAGGTACCGCGTCACGTGGGGCGACGAGAAAACGGCGAGCATCGAGACGAAAGAGGTGATCACTGATATCGATCGATAATACGATACCTTACCGTAGTCTATCGTAACCCAAACCACCTCAGACCCGCACGCCCTCCCTGCTCATTCGTGCTCCTCCGACTGAGACCTGCTCCTCCTTGGTCATCTCAGTGCTACCTGTCAATGATGAGGGGGCGGGCACGGCTGCCGCGAGTACGGTAGCCTTCCTCAACGCGAGAGGTTCGGTTGAAAGTTTGATCGAAAATTGACTTTCATTAGGTAATTATGAACGTATGTTCAGTTAGGCTTCACAGCGCCCACAAAACACTTCAGTGTGACTCCAAATCAGTGGGGTATAGATTCATAGGAAAACGGAATAATTATGTTATCGTAAACTGACTTTATTTCCAGGAGAGATTCGTGACGTCACTCTCACGAATGCGACGTCTCTCAATGCAACTGCCGTCCATCTGGAGTGGGCGTGGCAGGAGAACCATTGCCATGCGCTGTATGGAGTCGAGGTGAGGAGCGAATAAAGATCAAAGATCAGATGACAACCTTCTCACTTCCGCGGCTTCTTCAACGAAGAAATCAGTTGTGCATAAGTGAACGCAAAGCGGTAATGTCAAAGACCAAAGATCAATCTTTCCAGATCACGTGCACCTCCGCGCTCTCCCCGCCCATCTCCCTGTCCGTCTCGGCGGAATACTCGAGTGCCGCGATGAGTGGACTCGCGCCGTCGTTGACTTACTCGTGCACGTTGAGACCGTTCGATAAGTGAGAAATCTTCAATACTATCAAGCAAAATAATGGGAAAGAAAAATTATGCTGAATGGAAAAAGCATGAGTGAACTGAGTTGACCTATTTTTGATAAGTGAGAGAATAAAAAAAAAGGTGAAAATGAGAAAAAAAAACGAAAAGTATCGCCAAGTATGTTTCAATAGTGATTCAGTTGGCTATCAGATGCGATTCGCTAGTGAGATTCTGATTTCTGTTGGAAAAGATAGCATCGTTCCTCTCAGACGCGGCCACTTCGGCAAGCAGTCCAACGCCCTTCTCGTGTCCACTGAGAGACCAGCTCCCGAGGACGCTCCGCTGATCACGCTGTTTGGATGGAGACAAGAGGTACGGTAGGAGGGATACGGTAGATTAGTTATCGATTGGATCCTGCATTTCCTAATGATGACGCAATTCAGGACGACGGCAGCCTGTCCACCGTAATGGAGTGGACGCCGGTGCCGTTCGAGAAGGGAACCAGCGGGAACAGGTAATCGATAATCTACAGTATCTATTCCATACCGAAACCTTCACCTACCGTACTGTATCCCCTCTTACCCGACCCATTGCAGGAGCGCCTGGGGATACAAAGTCTACATATCGATCGCCGATACGTTCACCGTCTTTGATCTACCCGAGGAGGAGTTGGCAAATTCGTCGAAGCCTTCGGTGAAGTTGGAAGGATTGCAGGTAAGGTGTGGGATACGGTAGATCAGTTGACGATTCACAGAGATCAAAGATCAACTTTCAGCCGGTCTACACGTACGTTGCTCGAGTTGCGGCTTACAACTCTGGCGGAGTCGGACCCCAGAGCGAACCGAAATCGATAAGACTCGGGATACGGTACTTCCAGCTGATTTCATCGACTGGATCGACAACTAACTTCATTTTGATGATCCTTTTGTTAGTAATGACGCAATTGTGGTAGATCCCAAATTAGCCTAAATGTGTGTACGGGTCGTTCACCATGTGATTATTGCTGCGAAACATTATCGATTGTTTTCGTTCATTTCTGATTACCGTAACCTCGCTCGCAGACCGGTGTTGAGAGAACTCAGTGGATAACAAAAGCCAATGAGATACTGTCTTGATAAACACGCTTATATTTGTTTCATGATGTTTTTGTCTCTCTGCGCCCAAAAGGACACGTTGAGGATCGAACGTCCAATTGTATTGGCTTTCATGCAGCATTGATTTATCGTTTTGGGCCCTCGTCAATATATTCAAGAAAGTCGAATATATCGAGCTCGAAGGTAGAGAAGGTGATCACCTGTATTTGCTCTGCATTAGTGGACATATTGGGGGGGGGCAGTTTCTCGTTACCTAGTCTTCGATTCCTCCAGGGTTCTGCCCAAATGGATCTTGGGTGTCGGAAGGATCCTGTGGGACGTAGGGATTTTCCGCGAGGCATGTGTTCATCCTGTCGGTGGTATCCTGGTCCATGTTCTTGATGTACTCGTCAAGATCCCATTGCTTGTTGTAGAGACGCTGGTTCCATGCAGCTGCAACGGCAATCGGGTAATCAACACTTCACACTCCGAGATAATCGATAAACCAACCGTAATTGGCACTCTGTGCACAGAAGGTCTTATAGTAAGCTTTCCATTCACTCTCATCAACTCAACTCCGAGATCAATTCGAAACGGCAACAGCTACAGTTGACAGTTGTCATAGACATCAAGCGACTTTATCGGTTGCCAAAAATGTGATGATATTTGTCGGGATTATATGGATATTACCTGACCTGGATCTGTCCGCTTTCATAGGTTTTGGTAAAGTAAATGACAAGCTGATAAATATCGTTATAAGCTATGAAACAGAATTGCATTTCGAAACCACGCGAGAAACAAAGCAAAAAATAAGGGAAGAATATGGACGCTGTTCCTAAATAGAAACATTCACAGGGATAGTTCGATCGATGGAAAAGACGGAAAGGAGAGAAGATGTAATGCAAGATGGAATAAAGATAAAAAAATATCTAGAATGACATTTGAGATTGCGGTCAGTCAGAGCGCTCTTACACACTAATCTTGTCCTACATTCAGCCGAATGTTCTCTACACCACACAATCGTGAAGCATAATAATCGCAATATTGATAATCTCGATACGAAGGCGTTTATTCATGCAGGACAATGTGTACAATCGTTGCCGAAAGAAAGGTAATTGTTGTGACTATTGATGTGAAGAGATGCGTATCACGGAGCGCAAGTGGCGTTTCGAATGCCGTACATTCTGATCGAGTCTCCGTCCCACTTCATCCATCGGCCGGCCTGGCACTTGATTGTGACCTGTGAGAACAAGCATGAATTGAAGTTAGAGGTGTTCAACTTTTCACCATTGCAGCATTCGGCTCCACGAGGGGCGCAACGCCGTCAGCGAGCCACGCAGCCATGAAGCTGAAATATGTACTTTGTACACATCGGGATGAGCATGTAATGCGCACAAAAGCGGAACTCACTACAATCGGTGCTCAGGCTTCTCGCAGGCTCCATACTTCTCCACGACGGCAGGCACTCCGTTGGCCACAGTCGACAGGGTTGAGTAAGTGCAGGGGCACTTGATCGAGGCTGGAATATTGAACACTAGCTTCACTCAACAACTAGGCAGCGAACGCCGCACCAAATGGACAAGGTTACGTTTGCCCAGTTGTTTGCCGAAAGTTTGTCCTTTTTTCTGTTTTTTTTTCTTTTCTTTTGTTCTGTGTTATTTTTGTACTTACAGTACCGGCAAAAAGTAATTGGACACTTTTCCAATCTGTTATAACTTTTTGGCCAGGAGAGGAATCAGGCTAAGATATTTAGGGTAGGCAGGGGACCTATCAGAGATTCCGATGACGACAGCGAAATTTCCCGGTAACTCCTACTTTTACATAGTGATGACGCAATCCTAACTTCACTATTTCGAAAATTATTTTTTCCTCGAGAGAATTTTTCCCAATCACCAGACTTTTTGTGAGGCCTGTCCAAGGACTACGCAGAGAAAAAGTTTCAAGGTGATTGCGCTTGCAGCGGCTGCTGCATGGTCGCTGTAAAATCAAGGCCTCAAATTCAGAGCTCGGCTTCTAGACTAGGGCTGGCAAGTGAAGAGAAAAGAGGAGAATGAAGAGACGATTTTTTCTCCCCTCTCATTCTCTCTTCATGAAGAGTGACCCGGTCGGTCTCGCTCTTCATGAAGAGCAGTTCTCTCAATAATAGCTCTAAGTCGAGAATGGAGCAATTTTTTTCCTTGAAACTTTGGTTATTGCTAGAGCGAGTCCCTGCGCGTAGGATAATAATGGAATACTGTTATTTTGGCGTTCTAAAGGCGCTCTTTCACATCTAGCAGAGGAAAATTTGATTCAATGCAGTAACATCGTGTTCGTGATTTGTGTTGAATGCTTTCGTGCGATCAACAGCAAATGGCAAAATGAGAGTTATAATATCATCATGGTACTAGAAAGGCTTATTTTAATTTTGAGAACCGTTGATAGTGCGTGTGGTTAGATGATACTGATGGAGGTCTACCCCCCCCCCCCCCTCTAGACAAGGATGTGAAATGGGTCAGAATTGTACAGCTACAATAAATAAGCGACCACGTATACAAGTAAGCAAAAAGAAAAGAAATGCACCTAGTTGGAGCAACTATAATAGGCCTAACAAGCCGTCAAATCAAATGATTAATGTGCACTGGTGAGCCTTGGTATGTGCCCTGGTCTCCCCAATATTAACTATTTGTATAAGAAAGCCACGACAATACAAGTATGAACACCAATAAGATAGATCTTGAAAGGGAAGAGATCGTTGTAGCGTAAGGGGAACAATTATTAGACTGTTAACAAAGAAGTATGTATTGTGTCTGTTGGAATTAGCATGCTCAAATATACATGTGGTGAAAAAATTGGATCAAAAACAGTCGATTTTGAGCCTATTCTTCATGAAGAGAATCTCGCTCTTCATGAAGAGTTACCGTATCATTCTCATTCTTCACGAAGAATGACACCGGGTCGCGCGCCTTTGTGAGATGGAATGAAGAGACAAATCTCACTCTTCATCTGCCAGCCCTATTCTAGACGTGCTTCTTACTGAGAGATTTTAAGGGCATAATGTGTTAACAAAAAATGATCGGCTACTTCGGTTCTACAAAATGAGCACCATAATGGTAGTATACGGGCACTTTTAAATTTCGTGTTTTCACTAAATCGATGTAAAAAGCGTCCGCAAAAGTCAAATAACACGCCCAAGGGCGCAAAATGATCAGAAGAGAGTGCTCTTGCTATGACTGACCGCTTTGTTCTTGATAAGTGTCGGTTCAAAAAACGATAGTTTTCGGGGAAACGAAAAATCATCAAAAAATTACAAAATAGCCAATCTATAGAGCTCGAAATTCTGATGTATATCGCGAGATTTTAGGCGATTTTGACCACTTTTAGGCATAGAAACACGCCAAAAACTAGTTTTTCGTGAGTATAAGGGGGTGGAGCCCCGGGAGCGGAAAATGGACCTATGACCAAACGGCGTGGATTTTCGGTTAGAGGGTCCAAAAGAACCGCTAGGGCCAACTTTGTCGATATTTCAGCTTTTTACCTGTTCCAGGGACCCGATGAATCTTAGGCGAACGGCCTCATATACAACAATTCTGAATTCGAAGATCACCGTTTCAATACGGGAGCCGGAACAACAGTATTACTCAGAAGAAGAACGCTCCCTTCCCAGATAAGCTCGCCATTTCAGACAGCCTCGAGCTCGACTCGGGGGAACTCGCTCACTGACCGGTGTATAGATCAAAGACCAATGAGAAGCTGATAAATACGCTTTGTTTTTACCATGTCGTTCACTCTTTTGTGGTATTTGGTTGCTGGTTTTGTGTTTGGATCACATCAGAGATACGAACATCGCATTAGAATGATTCATTCGCGCTGTGCGAGTGGTGGGGAAGGGGGGGGGTGCTCTCGTTACTGATCTTCATCATCTTCATCATCTTCATCATCTTCCTCATCTCCTTTCTCAACCTTAAATCTGGCAGCGAGTTTCGCATCGACGCACGTGTTCATCTTGTTTTTGTCCTCCTGGTTCATATTGGTCACAAAGTTGTAAACCGAGTCGGTCTGGTCTCGATTGTCGTAAGCAGCTGCAAAGTAGGAATGACTCACTCATTTTAACACCCCGATATAATCGGTGTCAGGTCACACCATCCTAAGGAAGAAGCAAACGTCAATATGCCTTCCCGGTTCTGGGCACGGCTATTGTGTATCTCATGACTTAGTAGAGCTAGAAACTTGTTCTTCGGCTCAAAATACGCGGAAAATATGAGAAACAATAATCTTTTCAGAAAACGAATTTTCGACTTTTTCCGAGGAAGTTATGATCGAAAAACCAACTTCGTCTTTGAAAAAATAATTATTTTCGCCACAACGCAGGAGACTTGCACGGAACTTTTTTTCAGTAATCGAAAGAAGAACCAGGTGTGCGTACAATAAAAAAGTTTTGGCCCATTTGGAGATAGGCATTTTGCGCAAATCGTAAAAGGTAAATGGGGGTAAAATCAACGTTTTCGTGCATTGTTCTACTTTCTGATCATGGTATTTCAGGCAAAACCACTCAAATAGTATTTTTACGTCCTCATGCAAACTTTTATTACTATTAGACTGAATTCCGCCACAGTCATTTTTGGCCCAAAACCATGAACCCGGGGTCATGGTCCTAAATTGACCTCGAAAGTCATGATGGAGGAACTTCATATACTATGAACCAATGTACCGTACGATACCGCAGTAATTTACCGTGACCCATACTACCGTATACCGGGTATCGCAAAGTGACTTTTTTCAAAATATTACTTTAAAAGTCAGTTATCGATTCCATGATCGACAGACTACTGTAGTATGGGTTACGGTAAAATACTGGGGTACTGTACGGTACATTGGTTCATAGTATATGAAGTTCCTCCATCATGACTTTCGAGGTCAATTTAGGACCATGACCCCGGGTTCATGGTTTTAGTCCAAAAATGACCGTTGCGGAATCCAGTCTAATAGTAATAAACGTTCGCATGGGGACGCGAAAAAACTATTTGAGTGGTTTTGCCTGAAATACCATGATCAGAAAGTAGAGCAATGCACGAAAACGTTGAATTTACCCCCATTCAGCACCTTTGATTACGATTTGCGCAAAATGCCTATCTCCAATTGGGCCAAAACGTTTTTAATGTACGCACACCTGGTTCATCTTTCGATTGCTGAAAAAAAAGTTCCGTGCAAGTCTCCTGTGTTGTGGCGAAAATAATTATTTTTCAAAGACGAAGTTGAGTTTTCGATCATAACTTCCTAGGAAAAAATAGAAAATTTCGTTTTCTGAAAAGATTATTGTTTCTCATATTTTTCCGCGTATTTTGTGCCGTAGAACAAGTTTCTAGCTCAATTTTGAGCTGAGATACGCAATAGCCGGGTTAGAGCCGGGAAATTCCTAAAAGCCGGCTGTGGGACTCGCGGACTGGATAGTTCGAATCCTTGTCACCAGGGTATGTTTCCACGATTATATGGTCAATTTCAACAGGGTTTGAAAAATCTGGTTCCCGGGTTCATACATTCTCTCCTGATTCTTATGTTAAGAGACTGTCTCCGTAAAAATTTATCATTTCGACCCCCTCACCGGACATCTCCTTAGCACAAAGATCCAGCCCTCCTCCTTACCATGGCATGAGAGGGTCTGGGTTCCTGATTGATGAAGTGGTGGTTTTGGTATTCGTCGTCGCGTGCGTGGTGCGCCAAGTGCGCGCGAAGTTCAATAACTTGATTTTCATATCTTCTCAGCCGAACAAACTAGAGTCGAAATTCTTTTTGCATTGTGTTAGTGAGCTCAAATGAACACACTTTCATCAGGAAAAGTTTTTAGGCTTTCATTCTGAAGGAGTTTTTGCATGCTCGAAACTCGATTTTTCACCACTATT
>LS521428.1:207070-258735 GCA_900490845.1 Pristionchus japonicus | reverse complement strand
GGTGCAACTGCGCACACTACGGAGCACAAGTGGCATTTCGAATGCCATACACTCGAATCGCTGATCCAGATCTACTCAAGTTCCTTTTCTTCTACCGGTCTGCCTGCCTGAATCAAAATCTGAATAGTCTCGCTCGCACCAAGCGCGACTCAATTGTGAACCACTTGAATACCGGTTCGTCCAATCTTTATTGAGTTAATCTCGCAAAAATTTCAGCAAAATTGGAAAGTAAACGGCTGAATTCGAAGTCGTAGATCTTTGAGCCAGCGTTGGATTCGGTACAACAGTATTAGTAATATTCTTCCAGTGTGCTCGTGACGTCGATAGATCAGGGAGAAAATATACAAAATGATATCGATTACTGATACGCCCATCGTCTCTGACCTACCATAAGAGTAATTGCTAAATTTATCGTAACCATCAGTGAATTTGAAAGAACTCCAGGTAAGGCGATGCTGCAAGAGAGAGAGAGATACGATAGAGGTTCGGTTCGCAGATAAAATATATGTGTTGAGAGAATACAAACCAATGAGAAAATACTATGATAAAGACGTTTAACTGTGACCTGGAATTACGTTGAAATAAGTTGTGTGAAAAGTGGTAAGTGGTAAGATTCAAGCAGCAATGATTTATCGTGATGGACCAGTCAATATACTTTTTGTATTATATTCAACTTGCGATCGGCGATATTCACTCAAAAGGGGGTGTCCTCTCCCCCTTCGACCGACGGAGCGTCGAACGCATCGAAGGAAGCGAGTTGCGCGACACACTTGTTGACACGATCGTAGTCTTCCTCGCTCAACTTCATCACGTAGCTGTACACATTCTCATTCTGATCCTCCCGGTCGTACCATGCGTCTGCGAAGTTGATGTTACGCGCTACACTTTGCGCACTCTCAGTTTGCGTGGCGACAGAGAATGAGCAATACCTTCCTCTTCCTCTTGCCTTCTCTACTGTCGAGATACTCGACTGAAACACAAAGCAAACCTGGATTCGCTCGCATTGCGCAAGTCTCCATGACGGCTTCAATGTTTCCGATGGCTTCGACAGTGAATGGAGAGAAGAGAAGAAGGAGACAGATCAATGAGAAGAGAGTCATGGCCCTGAATGAAAGCTCAGGCAGAGAAAAAAATGAGCAGTTGCGGATTTGTTCACAGCTGTATCGGATTCATTTTATAGGCATTATTGGAACGTCGCAATTTGAATGTTCTGGCACGGTTGGTGTGGCAATAACAGAGGCAGCGTAGAACAACAGATATGATCGAGGCAACCAACCGTAGCTCAATTCGAAGCATGAGATAAAATTGCGTCTATTGTTTTGCTGTATTTTCTGGATTTGTACAATTTCCCCAATTATTGATCGAATGAATCAAGCTGCTCGATTTCGTATCACAGAATTCACTTGTTCCTTATCTGTTATTTATTCTTGCTGAATCGAATTTCAGTGATCATATTGTCAGTTGACATCGAGTGAATGTGCATAATCCGGCACCGATGTTTGGCAAAACAAAAAAGTGGAACATTTTTGTGAACCGAGCAGAGATTTATTTCTACAGTGAGAAAGGAGGAAGGTAAAAGATCGATCGACTCTGAACATCCAATCAAAGGACTCTTTCACACTTCGTATTCCTTCGTTTTTCACATTTATTTCATTGCGCTGCATTATGTTTGCAGGTTCCTATGTGTGTAAAATGGAGTGCGATAGCAAGTATTCGAATCGACAATTATCACTTTATCAGTCCATTACTAAAGTACATATCATATTGTGCACAGGGCAAAGACAGAAGACAGGCAAAGCAAAGACAAAGACAGTAAATTCATTGTTGTGAAGAGACGATTATTACGGAGCACAAGTGGCATTACGAATGCCGTACATTCTGATCGCTGCTCCGGATCCATTCAGGTCCCACTTCATCCAGCGGCCTGCCTGACACTTGATTGTGACCTGAGGAATTATTGATCAATAAAGTGACAAAAGTTCCTTATTTTCTCACCGATGCTGCATTCGGTTCCACGATGGGCGCAACGCCGTCAGCGAGCCATGCAGCGAGAAAGCTGTATTACATAATTGTTTTATGAGACCTTTCACGAGAAAACGTATCTTTTTGGAGGGGTTCACGGATGACTTTTCTGCAACCCCTCCCAATATTCTACGGACGATGTTCTCATACCGAGTGCTGATTCCCATCGCCATATGGGGGGATATGGGTCACTCCTCGCGGAGTACCAGCTTCGCCTCAAAAAAAAACTCGTGATTTTCAAAGTCGGCCAAAATTCAAAAAGAGACGTCGCCTAGGGGTAATTTTGCGCGAAAATTCCAAAAAAAGCACTTTCGAGACGATTGGAAAACGTTGAAAGGTCGAAACGCCCAAAAAACATAGTTTTTCTGGCAGCGTGAAAAAAATTAACCCACGTTACAATGAGTTTATTTCAGAATCGGATTCTCCGTGAAATTCTGTATATGGAACAACTTTTCTTTGCCCAAACGGTGTTTCGCCCCCGGGTCTTATATAGCCTCGAAAAGGTTGCGCATTGACCGCGCGCTATGAGTGGTCTTTTGAGTAACTGCGTAATGCTTAGCGGTAACTCGCACACACCCCCGGGTTCGACTCCCGGCCGATGCAGATATCTTTTGCCACTTTTTACTCGCATTTGTACTGTTCTGGAAAGCGATTTATCTAATGAAGTAGTATGAGCAATTATTTGAGGGTTCACCAATGTTGTAGCACAAGTATCGGATTGAAAATGCTCGAAAAATGCAAGAGTACTAAAGTACTGACGGAGAACTCAAAAATCATGCGTAGAAAGTCGAATCTCCAAAAATCCGACTCTGCCGTTGTGATTTTTGTGGGGCACTGCTCCACACGCACTATAAATCCTTCATTTATCAATTTCCAATGGTACGTTTTCATGATTGAAATTGTCAAACACCTCTCAGAATGATTGAAAACCTTCGAAAATAAAGTTTTTTTTTCTCATAGAGACAAATATTCAGATAAATATTCGGTATCATTCTGTACATTTGCCCATACTGCTTTCTGGAGTCGAGTAGCTCATTGAACAGGTTACACATTACCTATCACGCCTCTCACCCCCAAAGTCGAACTGAATCTGTTAACGAGCCAAATTTCGAACCCGGTTTTATGCGGTTTTGCCACTCCCACCCGTGGAAGTATTAGTGACAGGGATCCCCTATGAGCTGCACCATCGGTAAGGTGCGTTTCGACCTTTCAACGTTTTCCAATCGTCTCGAAAGTGCTTTTTTTGGAATTTTCGCGCAAAATTACCCCTAGGCGACGTCTCTTTTTGAATTTTGGCCGACTTTGAAAATCCCGAGTTTTTTTGAGGCGAAGCTGGTACTCCGCGAGGAGTGACCCATATCCCCCCATATGGCGATGGGAATCAGCACTCGGTATGAGAACATCGTCCGTAGAATATTGGGAGGGGTTGCAGAAAAGTCATCCGTGGGGAAGTTACGTTCTCTCGTGAAAGGTCTCTTATACACATCGAATTGAGCAAGTAAGACATACAAAGCGGAACTCACTACAATCGATGCGCAGGATTCTCGCAGGCTCCATGCTTCTCCACAAGCGCAGACACTCCGTTGGCCACAGTCGACAGGGTTGAGTGGCTGGGGCAGGGGTACTTGATCGAGACTGGAAGGATTTACTCTCGTTTCTCTCATCAATAGGCAGTGAACGCAGCACCAAATGGTTGAGGTTTCGGTTGCTTATTGATTAATCTGAACTTCGCATACTATTGATGTTAGCTAATCGGTTGGAAGGAACCAACGAATGAGGGTGTTGATACTTCACTCGAAAATTCAAGAAACAAGAGTGAAAACGAACCGGTCGATACGCAGTTAGCCGAGACGAAGTAAATTGTTCCATTGATGGCTGAAGCGACCGAATTATCGTTCTCCTCCTCTCTCAACTCACTATTCCTCCAATCATAATGATAGAATCTGTCCCTGGCTCCATCGTATCCAATGGGCAGTTCGAGGTTGTTCTCGAGAGTCGCCCGAGTACCGTCCTCCAGAATCACTCTGAACAACTTACTTTGCTATCATTGTCTGCCTTTTCATTGTCAAAGGTAAGCAGTCCCAGGAAAAACTCTCATTTACATGAAATTTTGAAGATCTTTTGGGCGTTTGACTTGTCACCTCAAGACGTAGTAGTAGTTGCTTCCATCGGCGGCCTTGTACGCACATGCGGGCGCTCGATTGAGGGCGTTGAGTGCCTCTGGGTGAGCAGAGTCAGCACATGGATCCACTCCGAAATCGGTCGACATTGGCGAGTCCACTCTGCCTGAATCGATTGTTGCAAGAGGGTGTTCTTTTCACGAAATGCTAAAAGCGTAATTAGTCTCTGAAATACTCACGAATTGTGCATCCACTCGTCGTCTTCTTGTAGATCGTAACCGATGTCTTAGGAGCAGAGCACGTCATCGTCTTCTCATTCCCGAGCAGCACGCACTTGACGGCGATGGTGCCGTCCTCTTCGATGACGTAGCCAGTACACTGCAGAATGTCATTTGGCTAGTTTTTGTCATTGAGAAGTTATTCATTGCAAAAATTCCTATAACGTCTTTCATCGCAATTGTCATTGTCTTACCATTATCGCTCGCTCGTGAAGAGACGACTAGTATCATTCTGCTAAAGAAACATTGAAGGAACTACAAGAACTGTAGAAATGCAAAACCCGAACCTGCTGATCAACCTCGCACAAATACTCGCATCTCCTTCTCGTCTCGACCACTCGCTTGCTCAGTACTTGGAAGGGATGAGTGACGGTGGTGGGAGGAAAACAGATGTAGGCGAGGGATGGCTGCAAAAAAGTGCACCTGATTCAGTCCATTGCCCGCTTCGGGATGAGCGGAATCGGCGCAAGGGACTGGCAACTATAGTATCAGCACAGAGGTTTCTAACAGAACTGTTTACCTGAAATAGAACAGCCACAAAGAAGAGCTTCATCTCGAACGAGAGAGGTACCGAGAGGGATGGAATGAGCCTTCCTAGTTCCTTTCTCTTGGCGGATGCTCCTGGCAACCGCTGGCGAATCGAACATATCAAGCAGGTCTAGACGATGCAGACTGACAGCGTCTTCCCGCCGAACAAGGAAGAATATTTTAGGCAGCCATTATTTTGATTCTTCCTAGAATTGAGCCCAGAACGAATGAAAGAAGAGGAAAGCTTGACCTCTTTGATGCATCGTTTCTTTCAATGAGCTGAAGAGATACAAAGAGTTTGCAGCCGATAAAGTTATTCTGCAGCACACATTCTATTTTTATCAATTATGACTTCAGATACAGAATAAAACAGAGGAAACTGAACGTAGAGGTAATATTTATCTGTTGGTGTACAATGTCTGGGAGATGGGGGCATTTGTGTCTAAGCATGCGTGGTGGACGCCCTTCGTAATAGCAAAATGCATTCAGTTGTGGTGAGTGCCTGAAACTCTCATGTTTGTAATTTTAGTGTATATAGCGAATAAGAACTGTATGAAGAACAGTACGTATGTCCCACTATATTGTCCCAGAACATCCTGTTTAGTATGCTATTTTGTCGTATTTCGCAGTCAATGATCAGTCACCTCTAGCGCTCATTGCGCTCGGTGAACTCGTTTTGCTTTTTCTTCATTCAGTTCCATTGCTAGGACAAGTATTGACGATCAAGAGTTTCTTCTTTATGTCATCTCACTTTATCACTTTGATATGCACTAGGGTTGGGTAAATCGGGTCGAGCTAGTCGGAATTCCGACATCGAGGATCGACTCGGTCCTAAATAGTCGATTCCCCCGAAATGGAGGAGAATCGACTTAGCGGCTTGCTTTGGAGACTCAACGGCCGGAAGGAGTCAATTCCGATAGCGGATCGAGGAATCGACTTGTTCCGACGGAATCGAATTGTTCCGACTCTTCCGTCTCGAGAAGGGAAGAGGGTAGATCATGCAAATGACCTCGACTCTCTCTTTGTCTCCTCCCTCTATGCTAATCGATACGCTCTCTTCCCTGCTCGAGACGGAATAGTCGGAACAATTCGATTCCGTCGGAACAAGTCGATTCCTCGATCCGCTATCGGAATCGACTCGTTCCGACCGTTGAGTCTCCAAAGCAAGCCGCTAAATCAATTCTCGATTCCGACATAGCCAAATAGGAGAGTGATTCGTCGGGTTTCCGAAAGTCGATTTGGCTTGCTTTTACCAACCCTAATAAGCACGGTATACAAGTTTTAATTGATGGAATCGAAGGCTATCTGTTCATAATGTGAAGAAGACATTCATTCTCTAGAAAAAATGGAACTGTTATTGTGCCGGAACAACATTAATCAATTATTTTGAATTCATGGCGTTTTTAGTCGCTCTCGGAGTATTCTCTTCAAATCACGATCAAAGACGCGTCCTCAACAATAAAAGTTTCGATACTGAGATGTTCTGGGACAATATGGTCGGGCAAACTACTACATAAAAACTGTCCCAAATCTAACAGCATCCCTAAAAGCGCTGAGTTGAAATGAGATCCCCTTACCAGTTGTCATTGATAATTGTCATAATAATGCATTTCCGAGATAGATCCTCGAGAACAAGCTGATGTAGGCAGCTGAAGTCGAAAAATATAAATCGGCCAGGTAACAAAACGAGTGGAAGTGAGAAGAACTCAAAATTCGGAAATAGGTCGAAAGCAACGCGAAGCGAATTACAAAATGAGAACAAATAGAGAAATGGTCACAGCCAATGCACGGAGGCGTCGAATTACGTCGGCACTAGTAATTTGTCGCAACATAAACCCGCATGGAGTGGCTTTCATGCCCCCCCCCCCTCTGAACGCCTGAAACCACAAGCAACTGAAGTTGAATTACGAAAAGCCATGCACGGGAGGTGGGGGGGGTGTAGCAGGAGGGACAAGTGAAGCGTAAAAATGGCCCTAGTCCATAACAAGATGGAGGGAAGTGCGTCAAGTCGATACAAGCCCGCATGGACAGAGGATACAGCATCTTGTTTTCGCGTTCTCCTTTCCAATTCACTGGGGAACGAATTTGAGGAAGGAAGAGGAAATCAAATTTCCTCAATAACCGACGAGAGAGCGTGCGGAATGAAGAGAGCAAGATGATTGTTGGGCAGAAAGAAGAGGAAGTATGTATCTGGGAGGGAGAAGGAATCTGGAATAGGCCCAAAATCGAGGTCAAGGCTGGTCCTCAGTTTAGTCTTGGGATTAGCGAAGAGGGTGACATGGCATAATGATTACTACATTCGCACAAAAAATGAATAAATTAAAATTCCAGACTGTTGTGAGGTAAATAAAACAGATTGATGATGACAGAATCACTTTATCAGCATCACTGAACGTATTTTCGGAATGCAAAACGCAAACAAATTGGAGTGTGGGAGCATGACTTGGTCACATTGCTCAAAAGTCCCATGTTTCGTCCTTTCTCGAGAAGTGCTTGATTGACACTTGTTGGGTTTCCCGAGGGTCAACTGTAAGTGAGGTTTTGGCTCTGTACCAATTTGGTGGACCCATGAAAATTTGGTGGACCGATGAAAATTTGGTGGACCCATGCGCTGCACCAATTTGGTGGGCCTATTCTGGACTTATTTGGTGGACCCATGCTGTACCAAAATTCATACGTAAAGCACGGTTTCCAGCTTAATTAGAAATGAATGGCGCTTTATTAGGACTTGAATTCAATCAGAATAATCATGGGTCCATCAATTTGGTACAGCATGGGTCCACAAAACAAATGCAGAATAGGCCCATCAAATTGGTTTCAACGCATGGGTCCACCAAATTTTCATGGGTCCACTAAATTTTCATGGGTCCACCAAATTTTCATGGGTCCACCAAATTTCCATGAGTCCACCAAATTTTCATGGGTCCACCAAATTTTTATGGGTCCACCAAATTTTCATGGGTCCACCAAATTTTTATGGGTCCACCAAATTTTCATGGGTCCACCAAATTTTCATGGGTCCACCAAATTTTTATGGGTCCACCAAATTTTCATGGGTCCACCAAATTGGTACAGAGCCGAGGTTTTGCTACTACTTAGTATTTTTTTTTGCAACCTTCAATTAGATGATTGTTATCCGTATCACTGCGTGCAATTGCGTTATGTCCACATGTAGCAGCCAACCACACTTTCTTCCCGAGATTTGGCAAAGTCTGGAATTGAAATTGGATTTCGATGATTCCGTCTGTACTCACCTTTATGAGAGTGTCTATGTCGCCTTCGGAAATGTAACCGGCATACGCGAGATTTTCAATGCACAACTTATCAAGGTTTCTCGAGAACATCTCGATTATAATACTCGGCCAATCAGCATCATGGATATCGAATAAATAGCTGTGATAGAAAACGATTTGGGGAATGAGAGGTTGAGTGATTTTGAGAGAGCGAACTTTAGATGCCATATCGAGAAGAACTTTTTCTGTAATAATATTTTTTTCTGTAATGATTCTGTGAAACAAATAACTCACTTTTATCGACCGCTTCAATTGACTTCACCTCCAAAGCTATGTGCTTCACATTGTGATCGCTCATGATATTCGACAGAACACTTCTGTAATCAAAATATTAGTAACAAATGGAGTATTCTCTAAAATATCTACTCACATTGCATGACTAGACAGTTTTTCAGCGAAAATGCTCATATTGTCGAACAATGTCCATTCCAGCAATTTACATATACACGCCAGCGTTTTCATGTTGCGAACGTTTTTCAAGAAAACTTTCCGGACTTCGGTTCCCAAGCATTCTATTGCATATTCCCAAACGTGAATTTGTTCGACATCTCCCTTATAATTGGCATTGAATGTTGTCGAGTAGACATGAAATTTGAAAAGAGTATTTTTGAGCCACGTTTTATTCCCCTACCGTCTTTTCTTCTCTCATTGTGAGCCTCTTGCACTTTGAAAAACGACCACAGTTTTGATCACTCTGTCTAATTTTAAAGCGTAGTTCAAATAGCCGAGAGTGTTCAGTGGGAATCACAATTTTGACCGACCGTTTTGAAGTAGTCTGAAATGTGCTTCTGATAACGATGCGTTCTGATAGCGAAAACCCACTTCCTCAAACTCGATTTCTTGGTGAAGGGGAAATCGTAGTCTCTCGCAAGCGTACGCGTTGACTCGTGAGCGGAGCAGACGAGAAGTCTGGGAATGGAATTCATATTAAATTATAAATAACCCAAAAAAGCTAGAAAAAAACGAACCGATCTGAGGTCGAACACTTTTTGGGGCACGCAATCAATGATTTTCCAAACAAGCTCGCATGGCAATCGCTCCATTGTACAACAACTTAGAAGGGTGATTTTCGAGGCTTCTTGATAATTTGACGCTTGGCGTCTCGCGGACCTTTCTGCGTCTTTTTTTTGTGAGTAGTCACTCCAAGCCGATTTCAAACTGAAAGACGCCAACTCTCGCTCGCAATAAGACAAGGGTCGATCGCAGTGAATCAATCAGCATGAACTGCCTTGTTCTCTCTCCAATTGAGAGACTTCCTTGCGAACTTATTTGGGAACTAGTCGATTATGCACCTGAGCAAGTATTCGAACTCAAATTGGTCAGTTTCCGAATGCTTAGTTCGAATTGCGCTCAGAATCACCCTACTTACTTTGATAATTTCCGGTTTCTCGCATGTTCTTCAAACGAATCGATGAGTATGCCTGCGAAAGAGCTCGTTTTCCACTCGTGCCGGAAGTCATATTTGAAAAGGTGAGTTGTTTTTTGTTTAATTCCACGACATTAAAGATTTAGAACATGGATCTAAAAATCAAATTCGTGATTCGCACTTGTTTCTCTAAAATATTCGAATTACGACTCAAGAAACGACGATTGCCACATGTTCATGTCTCTAAGAGCCCAGTGCCCGGTGATGAAGATAAAACGGTAAGAAATTTACAGTTTACTCTTGCATGCAGAAAATCGTTTTTTTCCTAAACACTCTCCGTTTTTCGTTGAGTTCGTTAGAGAATTGGAGTTCTGTTCATGACATTGCTATGAATTGCGCAATCTTTTTTCGTCAGGTTTACATACCACTATCACTCACTATGAATCACGAAGAAAACAACGAGCAAGCTTGGGGTCGTGTTATGGAATGTGCCGGGAACAAACTCGGGAAAGTGATCTTGCAAAGATGCCATGAGAAAAAAGAGGTGCCATTTGTCACCAGACTACTCGAAGGAACGAAGATTGATAAACTCAGCGTATTCACTTTCAGCCTTACTGATCTAATGGTGTAAGAATTTATATATTCTATTTCTAATTCGAAATATTAGAATATTGTCTCATTGCAGCGAAAAGTTGCGAACTATTATCACCAATCATAATGTCGATCACTTGTCACTTTCTCTCACTTACGTTGCGGTGGATGAGAAGGATGAGAAAAGTGCGAAATTTCTTTGAATTTACATCAATATTTCCTCTTTTCAGTCAAAATCTTGCTCGATTTTGCTTCTCTAGTACGATCAATGCAAATCGAACCACTTGCCCGAAATAAGTATTTATTCGATATTGCCAATGCTGACTGGCCAGCTATAATAATCGAGATGTTCTCGAGAAAGCTTGACAAGCTTGACATTTCAAATAATTCTTATTCGAGAGATATTGATGATGCTGCCCTGGCAACTCTCAGAAAGGTAACACTTACAATTAGAAAATATGAAAAATCCAATTTTTCTTTCAGACTTTGCCAAATCTCGGAAAGAAATTGTGGTTCGCGGTTACATGTTGTCGACGCTCAAAAGCTGAAAATTATACGGATAACGATCATTTAGTTGAAGGTTTGCAAAGAATTATGATGAGGAACAAAAACCCATTTATAGTCGATCCTAAGAGTGAACTGTTGACCATCAAGCATATTTCGAGAAAGGAGGAGAAATGGGACACGTAAACAAGATGATTGATGTCTTCTATTCGATATCTTGCGCTAATTATGCTTCGTATTTATAATGCTTTTCCATCTCCTGATCAATGATAAAACGAACGTGTTTCCAATCGTTGATAATCCACCAAATAGCTGCTGCGAAGTTAAAAACGTTTCAGAATATTATTTATTAATTTATTATTATGGGGGAAAGGCGAAAAAATGAGAATGAGAAGTGGTGAAGGAGCTTCTCGATAACAAATGAGATAGTCAGACGAGGATTGAAGTGGAAGAAGAAGAAGATTCGAAGAACATTCGCAGCTGATTCGAGACGAGGTCATCGATCTGAAATTTATTATTATTATGATAATTTTTTTTTTGTTAATTTCCGATTTCCTTTGTAGACTATTTTTAAGAAAAGGGTACTGACGGGAAAACAATGCATTTTTATCCAAAAATCAACCAAATTATTATTGTTGCTATCAGTGTCATGTTTTGATAAATTGGCCGAATAAGTACAACGTACAACGAATACAACGAACCTCTTCCTCCGTGAACTCGAACGGGTCCTCTCCATCAGGTCGGCTGAGAGAGGCGAAGTAGATGGCATTGGCCTCATCTTCATTCAGGGCTGCTTCGTTGCAGTCTCTCTGCTCCTCGGGGCGAAGAGAGAGGAGGGCAGGGAGAAGGGAGGACTGCAAAGATTGAACTGAATTATGTCGAGTTTCAAGCACTGTTGCGATCACATTCATCAGTTCAAGACTGATTCATCAGAGAAGGAGAGAAACGAACCGGCAGCAGCAGCTCCTGGACTGGGTCGAGAGAGAATTCCTCTTCGACATCAACGTCGACGTCATCTGATTCAGAATCCGACGATGCTGACGGAGAATAGAACGTGCATCCTCCCCTTTTGTAGGAGAGAGGCCGACGGGAGAGAGGAGTAGTGGGCAGGAAGTGCTCCTCGACTTCTTCGTTGTCGGGCGTGAGGCAGTCAGAGGCGGGTTCTGTAAATGGAAGATCTCAGGGTAAACAGTTCAGTAATTAGAGTAATACTGCTGTTCAAATCTGGTAATCGTACTCACCAGCGCCATCGCATTCCTCTCCCTCCCGCTCAACGTAGTCCTCATCTGCGACGTCTTCTTGGCCTTCGACATCTTCGAAGTCAGGAGCCGACGATGGGGAGGGGATGTAGAACGTGCAGCCGCGATGCTCGTAGTGAGGAGGGGTTGAAGGAGTGGAGGCGACTTCCTCTTCGAAATCTTCGATGTTGGGAGAGATGATGTGATCTGAAACGAGAGGGATAGGATGATATCATACGGCAATAGATCCGAGGCTAATATTAGTGCGAGAACTAGTAGCTGTAGCTATCTTTGTAACGATGAAAAAGTTGAGACTAACCATTATCCTTCTCCTCCTGACAGACGTTCTCTTCGGCATCTCCATCGTTTGATGAAGGAGACGAATGCATGAAGTAGGTGGTACCTCCTCGGACGTACGAGCCAGGAGTGGAAGGTGCAGAGAGGAATGCAGTGTCTGAAATAGACCAGATTGATCTCGACGTAATTGACACTTTTTCCGTATTTCAATGGTCTGAAATTGAAAAGAGACTCACCTGCATCCAAATCCGACGCATTGGAATAAGTCTGAGACGACGACTGAGAGGTGGCTGGGTAGAGGGACTCCTCGCTATCACTGTCCGATGACTGAGTGAGATATTCATTCGAAGAGCCGATAATAGGAGAGATCATGTCTGGAGCGAAGGGCGCAGCGTAGTGAGGCATGGGCAACTGGAATAAAACGTTTCGTTCTATGAATTGTTTAAAAAAACTAGAGAGTAGCAACTGACCTGACGCGGAACCATCAGTGGCTGCTGCATGACAGGGAAGGGCACGATTGGAATCATCATCAGAGGCTGAGGCTGCATGGGCATTGGCTGGTAGTACACAGGTGCCTGCAAGAAGAGCAGCGGATCAGAATGGAATACTAGCATGTAGAAAACTTACCGATGTATGCAGTGGGTAGTGGTGGTCGATGGAATGGCCATAGCAGTAATCGTATCCATGGGTGAGAGCAGAGGCAGGAGAGGAGTACATTGCAGCAGAGGAGAGAGACTGGTGAGAAGTGAGTGATCTGGTTTGCTTAAATACGCGAGAGATCGGAGATCGCCGATGGTTTATGGTCTCCGACGGTCAGGTCGGATGCTATCTGTCTGGAGAGAGGGGACGAGAGAGTGTGTGGGATGGAGAGACGAAGATCGGAAGGACCCTGTAAACGTGTCTAGCCAGAGGGGATAAGACCGATCAAGACATCCGAGTGGATTAAGTGATCATGAGATCAAGTACGAGAATTGCGATCAACGAAAAATGTGCTAAAGTAATGCAAAGATAAGATGAGATGCACTGCTTGTTCTATCTTGCTGCTGTATGAATTGCATGCGAGCCTGCAGTGCCTATGTCTTCGTTGATTGTATCTGTGGTCTGGAGGATAAGAAACAGAAAAAAAGTTCTCATTGTTTTATGCTGACTCAATGCACGAAGGAAATACAATTCATCATTGTCCATCGCCGTTCCTTTGAGAACTACCATGTCAATAGCGATTCCTGTTAGGTGAAGTGAATCATTGAATTCTCCTCTCTTCCTCGAAGACCACTTGCTTGAGGCAGATGATCATCGTATGCTGTCTCGGATCTACAAGGAAGATGCGTTGTCGATGTGGCTCATATTTTGTAAGATGTCTTCACTAAGCCGGACTATCGTCAAAGATGCCTCGATAAAGAGTAAAATTGTAGTCCAGAATCGAAAGATTGGCCCACCTCTGCACTTTAGTGCTGGATATCAAGAGATCATATCCATCAGAGCTGGAGTAAACAGCTGAAAAAGGATTGGAAGTACATTTCCGGCAGTGCAGTAAGGGCAAATAGTCAGCATGGCACGAATTGAGAAAGGGGGAGGAGCTGAGAGGAGGCTGAACAAAATGAAATAACAGACTATTTATCTAACAAGTGAGTGTAGATTGCGACGAGGAGAGGAGCAGTAAACGCGAAGAGCAATCGATGGTATGAACGAGTGAAGGGACCCTTGCAATCGTGGGCAATCAAGTGACGTTGTGAGATAAGAGAGAGAGATGAAAAGAGAGAAGTAACGAGCGTAGTCACATACAGATCGAGATGGAGTGAGAGCACAAAAAATAAAGTGATAAGCAAGATATGCATCAAGTGACACTGTTCGATAGGAGGTGAGCGGGGCATCAATCTTCCCTCTTTCCGCTCTCTTTCCTCCCTGCTTTCTTCTCCACGTCGAGCTTACAACTATAATTAATCGAGATATAAAGGAGAGTTCTCTGCTGCGTTCTCTCCATAACAAATTATATTTCACTGCATTCGTCTTAAGGCTCTCATTCCAATCTCGATGGGATGAATACCGACTTCAGCCCCTCCCTTCCCCGCAAACAAAGAGCGTGTTTCGATGCAGAGAACAACCACATTTATCATGAACATGCCGTTGAAATACAATAGTGATCGGAACTGCGATCGGAATAGAAGCGATCGGAAAAGAAAGCATTATTAGCTGGGATCCGAATCGCTCAGCCTTCCCTGTCCCACTTCATATCGATCCAACACTGGATTGCTCCATCGTTCACTTCTGCCCTCTGTTGAGCTGAACTCTGGCCACGTCCATTCGTGAGTGTGATCGTTGCTCACGTCATTTGTCCAGTGAATCTGTAATGATGAAATTGTAGATTGCTCAAATATTCACGTGAATTCATGAAGCGATCGAGATAGGAGTTTCTTCTCACCTTTGTCGTAGTTAAATCATTGTGTTGAGATGTCGAGAAATGTCGGAGCTGAGCTGGAGTAGACAGCTGAATCAATAAATGTATAAGGTTGTTAGAATCTGCAGAAATACTCGGGTGATTGCGGAAGAGAGAAAGGAGAGAAAAGGAAAGGGAAATGGTAGTCGATCAAAGAGAGAGCGTGATAATAATAGAGAAAAGACAATCGTAGTCACTTGCCGAGTGAAATGAAGTCGAGTACTAAAAGTGTGTGCGTAGAGAGATAAGCAAGGCTGGCAACTGACGTGACTCGTTCGAAAGGAGGGAGCGATAAAGATAAGAAGGGATCAACTGAGAGAACAATTTCTTTGTTGAGATTATGATAAAAAAAGTGAAGGATTTCACGACAATGCTGAGTCAGAGTGAAAGGAGGGAATGGAGAGGAGAGTCGTGCGGGCAGTAAACTGACGTCGTTAGATCGGAGAGAGCTGGGCTCCGTCCAGCTCGCCCTTCCCTCGACCTCTTCCACATCCACTTTACACTCCCCTTCTTCCCAGATGCAGCACACAAAAAGAGAAATGATGCAAAGAAAGCTATTTATTCTTCTTTGCCCGCATCTCCTTTTCCGAGAAGATTGTTGAATATCTGATAATTGTTGTAGTAAGAAACTCTTACGTGAAAGGTCTCGACTTTAAATACTCGTCTTTATTACCATAGTTCGGAATGATATCAATTCATTATACAATTTTACAATAGTTATCGGTAGAGATTCTTACGAGATCTTATTCATTGTTAGATTCACAGGGGGTGAGTATCGTCATAAAAAGTAGAGTCTCTCCAATTCTCATTTCCGTCAATGACTGTTCCGTTAAGTTCTACCCGTCAATCCCAGTTCCGTTAAGGTGAACTGATCTTCTGCCTCATTCCTGTTCTCTGTCGTGCCATTCAGAAAAAGTGCTGTTACTTCCTCTCCTCGTCCGTAATAGCTCAGCTGTTTCAAGCGACCATCGTAGAGTGGGATCTGCAAGACAATTGTGTTAGTGGCTGTAATACCACTAATATCTCGGCGAGGCAACGAATCACAGACGAAGGTAGTGCTCACCTTGTTCATTGGTATTCAAAGGGTTGAAATGCCGGGAGAAAATCCCGAGAAGAGCTGGAGTAGGCAGCTGAAAAGGATGGAATCTACATTGATTACGATGAATCCGAGAGTGAACAATAATCAAAGAACGGAGCAGGAAACGCAACGCGAAAATGAATTGATGAATTGAGCGAGAAAAGCGACGAACTGTCAACTGACACGATTTGTTCGATTGAAGAGCGCGAGATAAGACGTGAACTGAGAAAGGGAGCAAAGCTGTTTTGGCGATAGTGAAAAAGGTGGAAGACCCTTGAGACCCTTGCGGGTGGAATAAATGCAGAGTGCGCAAAGATGGAAATACGGAAGGTCTTGCAGCTTTCAACTGACGTCGTTCGATAGGAGAGTGTTAGGAATAGAGTGCGGAAAGGAAGAGGGAAAGGAAGAGAAACCGCTCTGCGCGGTGAGGAATGAGATGGAATGCAAGAGGAGGGAGAGAGAGGAACTCTTGTGCAAGAGTGAGAGGTCTTGTACAAGAGTAGATTCGGAACATCGGCGTTTGTAGCTGCGTTTTGAGCGGATTTCTTGCCTATTCGTTATCGGATAGCATAACTAACATTTGAAACACCTCTCTGATAGATTAGCAAGTTGTTCTTGACGAGTTTCGGCATAGTGCCTTGTGTGGGCAATTGCTAGCCCAAAAGAGAAGACTGGCAAATTGTCCTTTAGTTTTAGCTCTTAGTGTGCAACAAAGTCGTCAAGGAATATACTCTGGTTGTCAGAACCTCTCCAACCAGAACGATTATACGTGCTTAAACCAAACGTAATAGAATCCTGTCGATTCGTGTTACGTTTGATCACTAGTTAAAGTCGCCGATCAAGGCAGGGATATGTATTGAACAAGAAAACACGTTTACAACGTGTGTTTAATAAATGACGATTATGATTGAGCGTTTCCTCCATCGGTGAACGAGGCTTCTTAGCTGGCGCATCGTAAATAAGTGTAAATCAGTGACTTTTGTACTCCCCATGTTCTAGTTGCCATCATTCGAACCGCCAGAGATAGCTCTACTACTTTTATGTTGGTCACTAAGCGCTTAAACCAAAGGGAACTGAGCTCGCTCTCGAGTTGTCGAACAGACGCAAGACCACTTACTCTTGCACAAGAGTGATCATTCTCTCTCACTCTTGTACAAGAGCGCTGCTCAATTTGCATCAATTCGCCCCTCTTCCCTCTTCCTTTCCGCTCTCTAGTTAGGAATCTCTTTTACTTTACCCTCTTTCAGCTCTCTCCACTCTCAATCCTGCTTCCGTTCCCTTCGTTTTTACACTCCACCCGTCCCTCGAGGAGCATATTTCAAGTCGGGATGAGAAGGAACCACTTCTAGGTTTTCAAGCCTCTCTCCAAAATGCATGAAAGTAATGTGCGTTCAGAAGGGAAAACATCGATAGCAAATGCCCGTCTTTATTGCTGTAAGTCCGATGTGATAATTACTGATGAAACAATATTGGAATCGAGATCGAGGCAAAATCTCCAAGTGTGCCCTTATCCTCAGCAAGTTTCACCGGTGATGAAATTACTAGGCGTGTCGTTTAATATCTTCTTTCCATTTCGATGCGGTCACATATCTCTCATTGTCCTCTTCAACCCACAATCCGCTCACAACTGCGCATCGTAATCGACTACTTCGTCTCGTCTTCTGCGGTGCCATTCAGAAGAATACATCACTGCATGCTCCTTCAATCGTTCACGACCGTTACATTACGACCTGTGGCCGTAGTTGCTTCGAATCTGCAAGGAGCTATAGTTAGCTTGTTATATTGAACAGGAAAAAACATCAACATCTCAGTAAAATACAAATACAAGGACCCTGAAACAAAAGAACTGCTCACCTCTGTTAATTGGTATTCATATTGATGAATCTTCGAGAGAAAATCCCGAGAAGAGCTGGAGTAGGCAGCTGGAAAAGTATGAAAGTTAGTCGACTGATAGGCATAGGATAAAAGACGGTCGAACTCGAGAAGCGAAGTATTGGTGAAGGGTAGAGCATAACAAGAGCATGAGACTGTTTTCAGGATTGTTAGACACAATTGGAATGAGTGAGAACGATAAAGTAGAGCGAGGAACTGATAACCGTTCCCAAGCAATGTAGACAAGGAAACAAAGCAGAGATGCGAACGAGAATGGGGAGCCTTGCAATAGTAGTCAACTGCCGCTGTTCGATTGGAGAGAGCGGGGCCTCTCTCTTTCTTTTCCTTCCTCCCACTCTCCTACGCCCTTGCGTTCTCTTCCACCTCGGTCTTACACTGCACTCCGCTCTACAATTACTCGAGAAACGGAAGAGAATTTTTTGTTTTCGTCAAATTTTTCTCCTTCAAACGTCGAAAGAAACAACAAAGAGGCCCTGTAGCCTTCCTAAACGACGTAACACGTGTTGTACCGATGCTCGACTCATCTGTGATTAGTATGTAGTTTTTTTAGATCGTGAATATGAGAATTAGAAGCGAGTTGAAAATAACTTCATTGCATGTACTGAAATGTACAATAAGTAAAATAGATAAAGTTCTCGCTCAGAGTTCTCGCTACTTTCAGCTTATTGCCAACACCCGTCGGCACTGTTCGATTGTTACTTGTCTCGCCATTAAGAATGTTTTTTTCTGTTCTGAAAATAGTCATTAATGAATCAAGAGGGGTTTATTTCACTACTTACCATTTATTCATTGGTCTAAGTCATGACGATTAGTTGTTCAGGCAAATTGCTTGAGTATGAGATGGTGTAGGCAGCTGAAAATGGATAGTAAAGTATGCTTTAGTGATAGTGCAGCTATATACATAAATTTTCAGTGAATACGTAGGCGAATAAGTGACGCGTCTAAAGCAAAGGAGAGCATGTTGAATGTGATTGAGGAAGAACAAGAAGAGGAGCACAGAGATTTGTTAAATTAGTGAGAGAGAACATGTGAAGTAGTAGATGGTAAACTGACGCGTCTCCATAGCAACTATCTCTTTTTCTCTTCCCTCTCTTCCCTCCTCCCCCCTTCTCTCCTCGTCGATACTCCAGTGCCCGAAGCGAGATGCGAGATAATGATTCGAGAAAGGCACTAATTTTTTTCTCTCCATGGTCTCTTCATATTAAACAACTCGAGAAACAGAAGAGATGTTAATGCTTCCGTCTCAACATCCTCCATCAAAAGACGTCGAAAGAACCATGAAAACGGATCTGTTGTCTTCCTCAACGACGCGAAATTGCAAACGTGACACTCGACTCATTGAGCGATCCTTAGCTCTTCTTTGAACGTGAATGAGAGAAAGTGAAGAGAGTTGAGAACAAATTCATTACAAGTAGTCAAAACAATTATACAACAAGTGAAACGATTAGCAAATTTCTTCCAGTATGATTGAGCTAAGGCGAATACATATCAGAATTGAAACAGAGAAGCATTTCACACGTCTCTATTAAACCGTCTCGATTCTGCCGATCGTGGGGCTAATTGCATCGCAGTTGTTCGCGCTGTTCGATCTTCCCTTCTTCCGTCATTTCGAGCTCGTGCTATTTCATTCCCTTTGAATAAGTCATTATTGGCTAATAATTAAGGACATTTTCTCGACCAAAAAGCTCTAGCTAGGTAACTAAAAGGGACTTCAATATCTACTTACCATTCCATCATTCATTCATCATTGAAGTTCACGGTGATGGTCCAAACAAATTGGTTGAAGATAAGCTGATGTAGACAGCTGAAAGTGGACTAGTCTAGTATCTAGCAGCTCAAGGGTCGAAGAGCGATTGCGTGCGAATAATACAGGAAGAACGAAAGCGAGAGACAGATACGATTAACGAGCGACATTCAAAGAGTGCGAAGGAAAGTTAGAATCACTAGTGGTAGTACAGCGATAGTAATGCCCAGTGAATAAGAAGGCGGTCAACTGATGTGTTTCCATAGCAACACGCAGGGTATCTCTCCTTCTCTTCCCTCCTCCCACTCTCCATCGCTCCTGTGTTCTCTTCCAATTCGATCTCAGACTACACTTCTCTGCAATTACTCGAGGCCCAACGGAACTTCCGTCTAATTACTCTCCTTGAAACGTCGGAAGAACCATTGAAAGACTCTGTATTCCCCCACAACGACGTGAAATTGACTCTTTGAGCGATCCTTAGCTCTTGATGCACTAGGAATGCGAGAACTGGACAAGAGTTGAGAACAACTTCATCACATGTAATCAAAACAATTATACAACCCGTGAAAAGACTTGCAAATTTCCTCCAGTGTGATTGAGCTAGGGCAAATACATATCAGAATTGAAGCTGAGAAACATTTCACACTTGAAACGTCTCGATTCAGCCGACCGTGAGGCTGATTGCATCCCACTCTGCACAGTTAGATAGTCACAGTCTTCGTCAGTTCGAGTTCTTCGAATTTCATGTCCTGAAAAATAGTTATTCGGCTCTTCGAAATTAGATGTTATTTTCTACCACATTTGCTAGGCAACTGTCTATGTACTTACCATTCATTTATTCTTATATAATTGAAGTACATGGTGGTGTCCAGAGATTTTGTTTGAAGATGAGCTGATGTAGGCAGCTGAAAATGGATTCATCGAAATTTTTAGAAACGCTTCAAAATACGCTTCGGAAGTATAGTCGCTGAAGAGTAGAAAATACAATTTGCGTTTTAAACGTAACGAAATGATGGAAAACATGCAGAAAGAAGTGGGTAATAAGAGACAAACAAAGAATATGAACAGAGTAAGAGAAAGGGTCGATGTGAGAGAAGAAGGGGAGAAGCTTCTCGATAGGAAGATGCAGTGTGCTTGCTGTGGTTGGCTGACGGGTTTCCATAGCAACACACTGGGCATCTCTCTATCTCTGCCGCTCACCATTTCGCTCTCCATTCTTCGCCTCCCTTCTCTCCTCATCGGTTTTACATTCCAGTGCTGGAAGCGAGAGGAGAGATAATGGCTCGAGAAAGGCCCTAATTCTTTTCTCTCCATAACCTCTCAATTAAACAACTCGAGACTCAGAAAAGAAGTTTCTGCCTCCGTCTCAATATTCTCCTTCAAACGTCGAAAGAAACATCAAAAAGGCTCTGTCGTCTCCCACAACGACGTGAAATTGCAAACGTGACACTCGACTCATTGAGCGGTAATTAGCTCTTTTTGAATGTGAATGAGAGAATGTGAAACGAGTTGAGAACAAATTCATTACATGTAATCAAAACAATTATACAACAAGTGAAATGTCTTGCAAATTTCCTCCAGTATGATTGAGCTAAGGCGAATGCAGAATTGAAGCAGAGAAGCATTTCACATGTCTCTATTAAACCGTCTCGATTCAGCCGATCTTGGGCTTTTTCCATCGCTCTTTTCTGCACCGTTAGATGGTTTCGTCTTCCGTCATTTCGAGCTCGTCGTATTTCATGTCCTGGAATAAGTCATTCAAGGCTAATAGCTAAAGATAATTCACAGAATGGCTCTTCAAAATTTACTTCACTATCCACTTACCATTTATTCATTCTTGGTTCATTGAAGAGCATGGTGATGTTTTGTCCAGAGACTTTGTCTGAAGATGAGCTGATGTAGACAGCTGAAAGTGGATTAGTCTAGATTTAGCATCTCCACAAAAAACGGTTCGGAAGCATAGTCGCTGAAGAGTAGAAAAGACAATTTGCGTTTGAAATGTGATGGGAAAATAGAAATTGCAAAGAAATAAATGTTCAATAAGAGACGAATGAGGAATGTGAGTAAAGTAAAGGAAAGGTTCGATGTGAGCGAAGAAGAAGAAGGATAGAAGCTTCTCGTTAGGAACGTGCAGTATGCCAGCTCGCGATTGGCTGACGGGTCTCCATAGCAACGCGCAGGGCATCTCTCTATCTCTGCCGCTCACCATTGCCCTCTCCATCCTCCTTCTCCCCTTCTCTCCTCGTTGATTTTCCACTCCAGTGCTGGAAGCGAGAGGAGAGATAATAACTCGAGAAAGGACAAACAAAACGGAATATTTACTACACACATGCTCTTCAACTGTCAATCCTTCAATTCAGAGATTCTCTCCACAAGAACACGACAAGGGATCTACAAGTGCTCTAACTCTTTCCTTTCCATAATCTCTCGTCTTGGCCGGGCAATGACATAAGGAGTAAAAACAAGCAGATGGAAGGAGATAATTGCGATCCAACCTCTTCGCACCAGATGTAAATGTCATTCATCCATCATAAGATGCTGATCGAACGAATGGAGATGAATTACACTTCTTTATTACGTCTGATGACTTGAACATGCAATTGATTCGCATAGCGGAATGATTGATTGACTTTCAAAACAATTCATTTTGAGAAAGGTTATCTCCACAAATGTCATGTATCCTCAAATTTCACGCGAAGAAGATCGAGAGGGTGGTTAGAAAGTGGACCAGCATAGCATGTTCTTCAGAGGTCTTCCCAATCGAGTGCTCGTCCATTATCTCTTTTCTTCACAAGCACTCGACTAGAACTTCGAAGACGCCTTGAGTCACTGATCGAATGACTGCATCAGAGAGAAGCATTTGTTGTGCAGAATCTGCAATGGTATAAATACCGGTACGTCAGACGGAAGAGACGAGTGTCAGGGGAGATATCACACTAATTGAAGAGACCGACACTCCGATTTTTGAACTCTTGTCATGCACGATCTTTAGTGGTATCGTGAACATTATCCGTAATGGACGACCGACTCACATTGGCTTTGCTTCCATTCATGATTCCATCGAAATTGCCGAAAGAAGAGCTGGTGTAGGCAGCTGAATAGAAGTTTTCGCAATGTGTATCTGGCGATATTTCAACAACAACAAAATTCAGGTATGATAATTGTTAAAGCATCTGAGAAGTATATTCGAGAAGCTTCTTGGGAACGGACGATGATCATTTGCATAGAGAAAAAAGTTTAGACAGTATTGAACTAGAAGGCAAGTAGAAAGAAACTCAATCGAATGAAGGTTGGTACAGCCAACGGAACTAAGCGGAAATCGCAGCGCTCGCACGCCTAGTAGTCACATGCGATCTCTATGTGCTGTTGCCTAGGAGAAAGTGCTCACTATTTATCTCTGTCGTCTCTTCTGCTTATTCTAGTCTCTTCGTTCGTTGTATTTTCTCTTCGAATTCGCCCTCGTACACTTTATAGAGTTGAAAGAGAGAGTGAGCAAGGCAGCAAAGAAGGGATGTAGAATGAAAAGGTAACTCATATCCTGAGCCACACTCCGAATAACGATCAATCTCTAACTCCAAGGATCTCTGCAATGATCTCTCGTCCGCGTGAAATTCCATACGAATTGTATAAGGCTGTTGAGTACGAGCAAACTCTGGTGTGAACCAGTTTATCGACCGAATAATAATAGCAAAAACAAATGCAATTGATTCGAACATCACGAGGTTCCTGTAATCCTGGAAACATTCTACTTTTTCCAAGAACTCCATACTTCTTTGGAAGACTGTTTGACAGAGGTTCCCTATTCATCATAAGATCGATAATTCGTGAAACAGCGTGTCGCCGCCCAAATCCATCCAGCGCCAACTTCCACCGCAGCTTCAGAGGAGATTGCGGTTGACTGTAAAGATGCACGACTTGTTTGTGCTATAATATACACGAAATTGTATTCTCGATTTGTGCGCCTAATTTCGAAAGGTTGGAAGAAGAGATAAAAATGGTAGGAATGACTGCACACCACACACCTTTCCTTGCGCATCTGAATCCGGTCCTTATCATTGTCTCGAGAAATCTCGGAGAATGAGCTGGTGTAGACAGCTGAAATGCAGCACAATGTATTATAATGGAGTGAAAATGAATCGACTCGGGAAAGAAATGTGCGCACACACAGAGACAAAACACAAGATGGAACGAATGGGAAGAGGCGACCAAGTACTGTTATTGCGAATGAAGTTGAAACGGATAAAGAGGCCGAATTTGTCACGACTCACGAACTCACGAAAAAAAAAAACGAGTGAGAACAGAGTAGGATGGAACTGGCGCTTAGTCCGCCAACGATCCTTCGCAAATAGAGAAGGACACCTCTCGTTCTCTTTGGTTGAATGAGAAAGGATGCGTGGTGAAAAATGAAAGCATGGAATCGGATTGGAATCGGGGATACGAATGGATCGCATAGAAAGGAGGCAAAGATTGGAGGCAAACAGAGGAAACAGAGCAGTAAGGCCTCGGGACGTGCCACTTGTTAGTAGCGGCAGGCTATCGACTAGGCAAGGGCACTCACTTTCCATCTCTGTCGTCTCTTCTGTTCCTAATACTCTATCCGCTCCTCGCTCTCCCTCTTCGATTTCGCTCTCTCACACTCCAGCGAGGCGGATGAAACCGGAAGAACCTTTCTGCGAGCAGGGGGGATTGGACGATAAACTGAAAGTGTGATCCACGGTTCTGACTGACTACCCAATGATGTGTTGATGAAAGTAGACTATCATATTTATTTCTAAACATCATACAACAACAGATAATAGCGAGAGCATGGAGTTCTGTAAAAGACCATTGTTCCTACACCAGATAGTTGTGAGGCGGACTGAAATAGACCTGTGAACTGTTAGTGAGAAGGCGACAAGAACGGAATGAAACTGAGGACGGGCGGAACATCTCACTATAGGCTGAAGTGGTAATGATCTCATTGGCAAAATTCTCTGGACTGAGAATGACATAGACGTCAATCTCTAGTCCGATTATCGTCCTTGAGTGAAGATCTGAAACACATTAAGTGATTGAAAGTGAATCGATAACCTTAAGCAGTTCCAGCATCTCGAAATGCTTCTGAGAGGAAGGAATAGATCACTGCTAACCATTTGGGTTGTTTCTATCCATCGTCATGAATTTCGGAGAGACTTCCCGAGAAAGAGCTGGAGTAGGCAGCTGAAACGGAAAAAATAAAAATGATTACGAAAAAGAAGAAAATGCGCGAAGCGAAAATGAAACTGCAGACAGAGTAAGCGAAATAGGCGGAACACGATTCGACGCCTAAACATTGTGTAGGGCATGGAAAGAAAGGACGAGAGAGAAAGAGAAGCAGCCTCGAATAGTCGATACGCGGCTCGCAAGGAGGCGGCTCCGTCCTCTTTCCAGAGAGAACGAGAGAGAGATAACCTTTCTCTCTCTGCAGCACCCACTTCTCTTCCAATTATTCATTGAGTCCCTTGAGAATGCACTCCGTCTCTGAATTCCAGATGAAGTGAAGGCCATGGCGAGACGAACTGAAGTACTTCCGTAGAATCGGGGTCTTCGAACTCAACTCATCTTCGAGAAGAGTGAGACGAGGAAAAAAAGAAAACACTTTTCAGCTACACTTTCTCTATAGCCATTCACAGCCCTGCGAAGTGCTGAAGTGATCATGTTTCCCGAGAGAAAAATTAAAGGAGCACGAAAGTTGTGAAGAATGCCCTTTTCCATGTCTCACATTGCCTCTCCAGTTCACAAAGACAGTGCTAGACGTTGTCAGCAATTGTATGTCTATTTCTTCTGAAAATCAATCGAGTGTGATGTTACTGTTTATCCCAAGCAATTACATTGAAAACACAATAACTGCGATTGAATTCATTAAATTATCTTGACGTTCCATGCTAACCATCCTAACCGAACTTATGCAGGTATGTCTCGAATGCTGCACTCTCGTTGACCTTCGGGACTTTGTCCTCTGCTCTACGAAGATCCCTTCATTGAACGATTCCATTGCTGTCTCATCCCGACCGAGCAGAAGGACTTCGATCTTAAATAAGTCATTGTTGATACTTTGCGGCACACAATTTCTACGAGAATGATAGCACCTAATAATAGCTACTCACCAGTAATAATTTTCAATGGTGAACCATAAGCGAGATGATATTCCCGAATGAGAACTGGGGTAGGCAGCTGGAATTTGTTTCCGTGGGCATTTGCAATAGATAAAGCGATGATAGCTCATTCAACATGATAAAAGTATGAAAGAAGATCCCTTCATTGAATAAAAATATTGACTCAATTGGTGCAGATCAGTGAACAGGAATGAAAAAAAGAATAAGAGAACAAGCAACTGCAAATTACGAGAAACATCGGCAATGATAGTGAGAAAAGTGAGAAATGATCTAGATAGTGTCCGCTCGATGTTGCTCGTAAGTAGATCGGGGTATCTCTCTTTCTCTATCCTCTTTCCGCACTCCATGTTCGCTCTATTCTTTTTCTCTTTGATTTAGCATTCCATGATTCCGGATTGAAGTGAAAGCATGCATGATAGTGCAGAGGAATGTAGGGCGCTGTGAAGAAAACTTCGTATTCTAGTTACTTTCTTTTCGTGTCTTCGCTAATATAAAAATAATTCAAAATAATTTCCACTGTTCACGTCTGTTCTGAGAGTAGCCAAAAGAATTCTTTTCTAATCCTTTTCGAAGGGATCCCGTCGCTTTGTCGTTCATCTAAGAAACCCCTCGCCCAAGATATAATTCAAGATTAGACTTTAGCGAATGATTTCGAAGGAACGTATGTGAATTTTTATCATATTTATACACAACTCTCCAAATATTAACTTGCTCCATCCGCTTCCCTCTGGCTGATCCTGCAAGGTTTTGATAGTTTATTCATTGCGATTTTGTCCCTCGCCTCTTCTATCGCCGAGCAGAGAATCGTCTCTTGCATATTTCGAGCGTCAGTGAGATTAGTTGTTCCAACTGAAAATAATTATTGTTATGCTCGACCTAATTGCGGTCTAAAAATGGCCATTCACATTTTACTAACTCCTTAAGAGTTTTGTGGCAATACTCAACTACGTGCAATATTGGGTTGTAGCCTCATATGAATTCAATTGCGTGATCATTGATATTTGTGAGGAAAAATAAACAAACTGACCGGCCTTCACATTGCCATTCATAACTCTACCGTTGACCTTTGTTTCTTCGAATGGCATGCCTTATCGGAAGAATTACCGAACATGTGCTGGAGTATGCAGCTGAAATGGCAAGGATGAGTTTTGGACAGTGATTAAATACAAAGATAGAGGCTGCGACAAAATTCTGCTATTAAAATAGGTTAAAATATGCAAGGGGAACGTAGCGAATGAATGTGAGGAAGAAAAGTCATGTGTTTAGAAAGAACAGTGGGGGAAATCTCTCTTTCTCTGACCCTCTCTTCTGAACCATCGCTCACTAGCCTCTGGGTGAGTTTACACGTTCACTCCCAATCGATTTCTTCTCACACTGAGCATGGTGATCCGTACGATATGCAACGCCAGATTTTTTTCAATTTCGTTTCAAATTTCATGTTTTAACCTTTTTACTACTCAGTTTTACCACTCAACTGGAAGTTTTGATCGTCTATTTCAATGTTTGGGTGCACCACTTGTCAGAGCCATAAATTAGGATCAAGTGGTACGGAAGTCTAATGTCGATTTTTGAGCTCTGCTTCATAAGAACCACGTATGGGATTTTTTCAGATTTTTCTGAGTTTCACTGTACGGGTCATGGGTGATACTTCTCGGTTCTCTCAGAGAGTGTCTCGTAAATTCATCATGTCAATTCACTTGAAGTGGAGGAAAATTATTTATTTTGTTGCAACAATTTCAATAAAACATGGATCACTACTTCTTTCATTGACGGCCTAAAATGTTCAACAAGATGGAATCATCTACAGGATCAATCACTCTCTGTTCGAATGAATACGCCCTCGGTACTATCTCGACGAGTTTCCATTCTCAGACGATGTTCAGTGCAAGTAGAGAAGACGACGAAGATGGGGAGGAGTGCAGTGCTGCCTATTATTTCCCCGGATTCGTTAAAGAATTGTCATTATGACTCCGTGTTGTCCCTGCAACAGAGCGGTTTTTTTTCTTTGGGCTGAGCAAGCGAAAGCTGTTCAAGAGTGGAAAGTTGCGAACATGCAGGATATTGCTCCTTACCTTAGTTAGTTGATTAGTGAAAACGATTTGAAGAGGAGAAACCTCGAGAATGGAGCTGAAGTAGGCAGCTGAAAAAGATTGTACTTTTTGTCAGAGTTTATTGAGCGAAATAAGTGAACAGTGAATAATCCGAGAATAACGACAATCTCTTGAAAAGCAGTAGATAGAAGTGAAGGTAGTTCTCGCTAGTGATAGGCCGGGAGAGCGGAAACTCTCGCTTTCACTACCCCATTTCCATCTCGCTTATCCTTCTCTTTGATTCACTTCTCTCTCAAAGAGGATTATCTCTGTTCGTGAAGTGACTATCGCATTACCCTCATGATTCGATCGACTTACGAGTTGGTGTGTTTCAAGGGGGAAAAGTCCAATTTGCATGACCCAGTATGAATCCAAAAACTATGAAACTAATCCGATATGTTGGATGCACTGGAGGTGAGAGGTAGACAGAGAGAATCAATTTATTACTGGGACATATCAAATTAATGTATTACAAAACAAATAATACAATAAAGATTGGTTGAGAATCGAGTTCTAGTCTTTTTTCGTTGGAAGGACTACTGGGCATGCAACTTGATGGGTCAAGCACCTATTCTTCGCGCCACTGACGATCGACTGTCGGGCGTACTGGGTGACATCCTCAACTGTTCCATACGGGTTTCCTTTGGCTGTTGATTGTATGATTAATGCTTCCAGAACGATTGAGATCTCTCCGTCTCGTTAAAGAATGCCATCGAAGATTTGTCGTCCTTTGGATTGGTTCTGCAATGAAGTAAAAATAGAAGATCGCATTCTTTACGTCGAAACTTCTTCAAAAAAGCTATAAAACATCAGATTTGGGTAATTTTTTTATGTTGCTTTTGAGGCATGAAGCTCCCTTCATGCCTCAAAACCAACATAAAATTTACAACTAGCAGTTCAAAATTACTCACGTTCGTTTGTTGTCATTGTGATGAGTTGATAAGAAGAAATCCTCAAGGAGGAGCTGGAGTAGGCAGCTGAAAGGAGTTGCTTGTATTTCGGAAGTTGGCAACAGGATTCGCAGTCGAGGCAAAGAAGTGAAGTCAGCATTCTCATTACAAAGACAGAGAGCAATGACCATCTATTGGATAGCACTAGGTGGAAGTGAGGGTACTTCTCGCAAGTAACTGATAGAATGGGAGAGCGGAAACTCTCGCTTTCACTCGCTTATCGTTCTCTCCCTAAGAGGGTTATTTCTGATCGAGAAGTGACCTGTCCCTGTCACATTGCCCTTTTTATTCGTGTCGCTACGCGACTTTCTTTCTTACCGCAATCTTTCACTCTTCCTTCATACCAACCATTTCGTCAATATTATTTCCCCTCCATCAACATTTATGATCCATCATGCTAGGCCGTTCTCTCTCATGGCATGTTCATCTCCTTCTTCTTTCCATCTCTATTCATAACGATGTGGCATTTAATAACCGTTCCTTGTCCCCTCCTCCCTCATCGTCTTCTTTCCTCCTCACTAGGGGCCCTTCTTCTCTCTCTCTCTCTCTTCTCTCCCCCCCCCTCAATCTATAATTATCGCATCCTTTCTTGGTATCATGTTATCTAGTTTGTACATGAAGATAAAGGTTTGAGGGCTTGAGGTTTGAGATGCTTGTCCGAACGTCTTTGAAATTCGATCGATTTATGAAGCTGTGTAATTCAAGAGCATGCTTACTTAACTTTCATGATTAAAATTCCCCTCCACACCTGCCCAACTTTCGAATTCGCGCGCAGTAAGCGGAGGAAGGTAGATCAATGACCCCTTCCCTCTCTCCCATGAGAGAGAGTGAGGAGAAATGAGAGAGCGCCAGAGAACGAGCGATCTCTCTAGTCTGATCGACCCTCCTCTCCCTATGCAAATCGCGACCAATCATCTCTCAGCTACAGTACATTGTGAAATCCGTTTCAGACTCTTGGCGGACGTGGTTCAGGATTCAAACTTTGAAGAATCGCCACAGGCTTGCTTTTGATTTCTATACTTCCATTTCTTCGTTTACATAATATTGGCGCATCATTAATTCATAAAACTGATAAAAAATATGGGTAGTTTTTGGTGTGGAGGGGAACTTTAAGAATGAATATGGAAATTCCAATTGTGAAACTGATCCATCTCGTTCCAGAGATATTCTGAATGAAGTGTGCCGGGAAGACAGAAAGTTAGAGAGAGAGTGTGAAAAAATATTTTTTATTGGAGTAAATCAATTTAATTTATCACGGGAGATTAAAGACACAATACTACAATAGAAATCGATCATGAAGATGAACTTAGTGATTTTTGAATATCCATTGTGCAGGAAATGAATCTAAAAGGCTTTCAGCACTCTATCTTGAATCCATTGATGATCGAGAACGGGGCATACTGGGTGTGATCGACTACTGTCCCATAGGGATACCTTTAATCGCGTGATTGTACGCTTAATGGTCCTGTGAATGTTCCGATCTCTCCGCCTTCGTTGAAGAACGCCCTCGAAGAGAGAGATTTGGAGTGGTTCTGCAATCAAATGATGTTAGTCGCAGTTCACATAGTGGTTTGGTCCATTTTCATAATAATTCTTTCATCAATTCAAAGTTACTCACAGTTCACTTGTCAGTGTGTAGAATTGATGAGAAGAAATTCCCGAAAAGGAGCTGGAGTAGGCAGCTGAAAAGTAGGTACTTTTGTGCAATACATTGGAAGTCGCTTGGCCACGACCAACTCGGAAAACGACCAAAATGTAGAACAGGCAGCGCAATGGCCAAGATTCCAGGGAAAAGATAAGGAGTCGAGACAATGTGAAGTAGTGTTGCGAATCCGAACAAAACCGATCTACGAACAGGTCAAATGGAGAATGAGTGAGAAATTGTTCACCTTGTTCGTGTTCGGACGAACGTCTGAATTGTTCGGATTTGTTCGGATTTATGCAAAATCGTTCAGACAAACAACGGAGAGGACGAGTGAATCTAACTTCGCCCTCATTCCTCCCTCTCGCGCACTCGTTGAATGGGTTGATCGTGAAAAAAAATCAAAGTCGATCCAGCCATTCAACGAGTGCGCGAGAGGGAGGAATGAGGGCGAGATTAGATTCACTCGTCCTCTCCGTTGTTTGTCTAAAAGATTTTTACATAAATCCGAACAAATCCGAACAAATGAACATTCGTCCGAGCAGACAAACAAGATCGAACTCCAATGCAAATGAGACGGCCGATCATTTTGTTCGGAAAATGTTCGGATTGTTCGTTCGTTTTCACAACACTAATGTGAAGCGTCACGTGTTCGCAATTCGAGGTATAAACGGGGAACAGTATTTACTCACTGTGAGAATGAACGATAGAACGAGTCTTCCATAGTCCTATGCATAAGCAATTGATTAGTTGAGCATGGAAAATGGAAGGGACAAGAGCAAGAGGATAATATAACGCCCTAAAGTATGAAATAGTGATGAATCTGAGTCGGTCGTTCAATAAAAGTAAGGAAAACAAAGAGCAATGTAGCCTATGCAAGACAGAGAGATGAGACGGAACAGAGTAAGAAGGAAAGTGCTGGAAGGAACTGGAGGAGGCAACATCTCTCTTTCTCTACCCTCCTTCCGCTCTCTCCCTTTCTCTTCGTTCTCTCTCATTCAGCGCTCATCCTCGATCGTTCGATTTTACACTCCCCTTCTGCTCTCCCCAGGCAGAACTACTTTATGGGAGAAGAGAAGTTAAACTTTAGCGACTTCGCTTCTTTCCGCAATATACTTGGGGACTGATGCAAGTCTCTCGATCCACTGATTCGGATGTTTTTGTTTTCAAATTTCGCATGGTGTTCGCATTCAATTTCGTAATGATGCAATGTTTTGATAACTCTTTCCCCTGATGCGAAGTTATCAGAAAAATAACATATTTATCGTTTTACGTGAAACAGAAAATTACAATACTTGCTCTGATATTCATGGACCGTCTGACTGCGGCATCTTAGAGGTTCCGAGTGAGGACGAGGAAACATTCATTAATAGGACAGATGCACATTACATTCCTCGTGTGACTTTCGCCAAGAATCTACCGATCTCTATGTGAGGATGAGGCTTGCGAAGACAGCACGTTCAGTTCGATCATTGACCTGTCGCTCACAGTACACACAGTAACATACCCACAGTAACATTGAAATGGCGTTTATTGCTGAATGTGGCATGCGTAAATCATGGGGTTTTTTTCAAAGGTTCCGATAATGTCTCCGAATCCTGGAACACAAGGTAGTCCCCTTTGAGATTTTGCCATCGCAGTTTGACGTTGTACTTGATATCATTCATGTCCCGTCGGGCGTCCGCATCTCGTCCGTTCTGTTGAGCTTGGATCTGTAACGAATCAAATTAGTATACTGCAGTTCATTGGTAGGCGGATAATCGTGAGTGCTGGAATACTCACTACATATCGTCCTTATCCGATGTCATGCATTGCCTTCGATTGAAATAGCCGAGGAAGAGCTGGAGTAGGCAGCTGAGAAGAGAGGCTTATGTATTTAGAAAAGTAGAGAACCGTGAATTTGCAAAATCGAGGAAGGAAAACAGAGGTCTTCTTTCTGAACGCTCTCTAGTGGATCTACTAACGGGTGAAAGCACGCAGAAAGAGGAGATCAAGATTTCGAAACAAGTGAGAAACATGTCACTAAGGTGTAGAAAGATTGTTTGTTGCTGTTCGATCAGACGAAAATATGAGACAAATAATGAACAGAAGTGAAGAAGAAGGTTTCGTATCTAACGGGATCTTGTTCGAGCAATTGTAAAGAACATCAAGGTAAGCAAGTCGAAGACGGAGTAAACCTCATGATGCTAAGGTAGTTCCCGACTAGTAGTAACGTACGGGATTGGAATGGAAGGAAGGGAGTGGTGCATCTCTCTTTGTCTTCCTCCCTCTCCCTTCTGGCTCTGTTCGATTTTACACTCCCTACTGCTGTATCCAGGGCAACTCATTCGAGAAGAGGAGAGAGGGAACGAGAAGAATCTCAACCTCTATCTCCACAATGACATAATTGCTTTCAGCCTCCTCTCCCATTCGTTCTGCTGTTCTCTCGAGTGGCAAAACATTGAATGAAAGGCGAGAATAAAACGGCTTCTTGCAATGACTTGAGATGAGCAAGTTTATCGTTTGAGAAGTCGCTAGGAACTACAATAGATATAATGAAGTAGTTGAGCTCCACAGGATACTCGATTCTTAAACACTTCCAGAACCGATCAGTAGAATCCTTCTTCCAGGTCAGGACAACTGGATTTCGAAAGGCGACTGTGGATCTTCCTTCAGAGCGAGGACACTCTTATCTCCCTCGAAGTGTATGTCTAAGTCATCATTGCCCTTGCGCTTTGGTTGAACTCGAATCTGCAATTTAGCATTATTAGTGATTGGTTTCAGAACCCAGCTCGACACAAAAAAAATCATCAGCGAATCGTGGGAGTTCACTTGCTCACCTTTTGTTCAGCCATTGGGATGTGTTGTGATCGAGATAAATCCTCGAAAGAGAGCTGGAGTAGGCAGCTGAAAGGCGATTATGCTTTTATAAGGCAATGAACTCGACACGAGGGAGCGAGAAGAACAAAACAGATACTTTCATCGGTGAGAAATGATAATAGTATCTCATGATTGTCGAACAGAAGATTATAGCGAAATAGGAAATTGTTTTGCGATTGGAAAGTCGAAGAAATATGATTGGAATATGAAGAACTATGACACATGAAGAGCAAATCAGACAAGTACGTTGGGTCAGCTGAAGTTGTTGAGAGAGAGAGGAATCGATGCATTTGGCGTTAGAATCTTTATTTCGGAAATTGAATGCAGAGGACATAGTCCCCGAGTAGCGGTCACGCACGGGAATCGACTGGCTTAGAAAGCGGGGCCTCTCTCTTTCTCTGCCCTCCTTCCGCTCTCCTCCTCCCTCTCCCTCCTCGTTCTGTTCGATTTTACCCTCTATTGCTGCTCTGCCCAGACTCGATTACTTCAAGGGAGATGAGAGAGTGGACGCGAGGGATTTTCTCACAAGGCCCTCGAGATACGCAAGATACATGATTACTTTCAATGTAAGTCTCCGAATCTCTCCTTCTGCAATTGTCTCTGTGACTCGGCACTGAGTAAAGGAGAATATTCTTATATTTAAGTTCGAGGGTGTTCTTTGGATGAGCATGAGCATGTTTATTCTTTGAGAAGGCACGGAGAATTACAATTGATATGTTTCAGCAGTTGCGCTCTGGCCGGTTCCCTGTTGTTTTTTCTTCTCCTCTTTCTTCTTCACACTTGGAATGCGCAGCTGCTTCGCGTTTGTTGAACTGCGACTCGAATCTGCAATGAAACAATGCTGTGACTGCATTGAGATACCAGTTCTGCACAAAAGACCTCATTGAAGTCACCTTGAACTCACCTCTGTGTGGCAATCGTGATGTGTTATCTTGGAGAGAAACCCCCTCATGAGAGCAGGAGTAGGCAGCTGAAAGGCAATTATGCTTATTCAGGTCAAATATAAAGCAATATTAGCAGAGAAACGAAAAAATACAGAACAGAAAGAACCGTTATTTCCCGACTAGCGGTCACGAGCGGGAATCGACTTCATAGGAGAACCTCTCTCTTTCTCTGCCCTCCTTCCGCTCTCCGCCTCTCCCTCCCCTTCTCGCTTTGTTCGATTTTACACTCTACCGCTTCTTTTTCCTTCCGTAGTCTCTGGGTTCTCTCTCTCCCTACTTTAATCCACTCTCATCCTTCTCGTTCCTCTCCATCTGAATAACAATCCTTCCTCCCTCTGTCTCTCATGTGAGATATGAGTAGGCAGATATGAGTGAGAACATAACACAGAATCATCGACGGCAGGATATAAGTCATATTTATCATTTGACGAAAAAAATGAAAATACACAATCAGAACATCGGCGAGGTTCTTCAATGGTGAAGAATACACTTTCGTTTTGAATGCGAACAAGTGTGAGTATCTTTCCTACACGAATCACATCGGCAGCACGAATTCTTGTGAAAGAAACCCTTTTTTAGGTCTATGACAGGAAGAGCAGTTCCTCCGGATTCATTCGAAGGCGATTCCAACTGCAATTATTGATCGTAATTGTGTGAAAAGTCTCGATGAGCTAGTTTAGCAACCTTAAATTAGGAACGTTTCTTACCTTTGTTTGAAGATATTAAATTTGCAGCAATGTTGAGAAAATTCCCGAAGAAGAGCTGGTGTAGGCAGCTGAAATTTCGAAATAATTAATCGGACGGTGGCTAATGCTGCCAGTGTGAAACGAAGCAAACAGGCGACTTGCTGGAAAGAGAGAGAGAGAGAGAGCGAGAAGGAGTCTTACTAGGATAGCCATATGACTGGCTAGTAGCGTGCTGCCTCCCTCTTTCTCTGCCCGCCTCCCGCTTTTCTCCTCCTCTCCTCTTCGAATATTCGATTTTACACCCCGCTGCTCCCCTGGGCATTCCCTCTTAATCGTTCTCTCCATGCCCTTCTCAATAACGAGCCTTCTCTTCATTTATCACCCTCACCACCCTCTTCACCCTTTCCTGCTTGCTGGAGAAAAGCTCGAATGCGCATGTGGGAAAAATGAAGGCATCGAATTAGAACGGGTATAATACATGTTTATCGTCTGATGGAAGTTTGGAGAGCATTCAATTACGAAACTGTAGTCTCTCGATCATGTCCTCGAGAGATACACTCATTTTATTGATGAGAGTGTTGTTCCTCTTCTTCTTTCGACTAATTCATCATACAGTATCCACGAACCCCATCTTGAGATCTAGTACCGGACCTTTTGACAGGTTCCATGCTCAGTAGATAGTTGTCGTCGCTGTTAGACACTGCAAGGAGCGAGATTCAGTAATTAAACTGCGAGCGATTCCCAATATTGAGGGCCTGGGTGACTGGTGACTCAACTACTACTTACTCCGCAATAAGTAGAATTCTCACCTTTGTCATATTAAATAATCCGTTTCTCGAGAGTAATTCTTGAAGAAGAGCTGGCGTAGGCAGCTGAAAATTCACAAATTACAACCTTTGCTGACTAGAGAAGTGATGGAGCAAGAATACGATGTACAAGGCGATTCAAGTCGGCGAAATATAATCGGAACAAGAAGAAATAGACTTTTTTTCGGGATTCATCAGGAACTGCATATTCACGCATTAGAGAGATTCGCAGCGAATTGCACTAGTTCTTAGAAGTAAATAAAGAGAGGGAGGAGAAGGAAGGGAGAAGGGGGCCGCTGCCAGTCGATAGCGCGGCGTGCGAGGAGAGTGGACATCTCTCTTTCTCTACCCCCTTCCTTACGCCCTCTGTCTCTCTCTGTCTCTCTCCCTCCCTCCCTCTAGACGTCTCCGAACCGAGTTCTGAGAGGTGGATGAGGCATTGCACATTAGCCTCAAATTTGCATGAAGATCGGAACTTCCCCCTGAGTTCAACCCCATTGTCGATAGATTTGGATGAGCACAGGATGTTGCAAACTGGAACAGGATAAGGAACATGAATATGTTTTTATACGAATAAGATTATTAGACACATCAGAGACGTTTACTTACACCTGCGATGACACATGAATGAGCTCTTTTCTCGTGACCGCGTATCTCTAGTTCTTCATCTCGAATTGCATTATAGTGTCTTCGTAAAGGTGGTTGATGGTCCTCTCACACGTCATCATACATTCGTTTAAGGTACACGTCGACGTAGATGGCAGCATCCTGTTCGATCTTTGCATCTGGAAGGTGCCGAGTTTCTGCAACAAAAGATGATGAAAGACCTGTCCTTGGCTTAGCTAAGCATGCAAAAAATCGGTGAATATTGTCACTGTTCTCACCTTTCTTGAAATTGAACATCATTGCCATGCATCAGGAAGATGAGCTGGAGTAGGCAGCTGAAACGTATAGAAATATGAAAAGAAGGGTGTCTAATTCGACGCGAACTGAATAGGATTGATCAGCATGGATCAAATTTACACAGTGTAGAAAACGAGCAAACGAGAGTGGAATGAAATCGTGTTTCACCGCGATTAGAAGTGTGTGTCACACTTTCTTTCTCTACTCCTCTCTTCGCCAACACTCTATCTCCTCTCCACGGGAGGCCACGTCACCGGCGCGAACTGCAATTTTGATTTTTTCCCTTTCTATTCTTTTCTATTTTCTACTGTCATTCTTTGTGGAATAATTCGCACAAATAATGATGTGTATGATGGTTAGAGAAGCAATAGATGCAAGGAACTCATTCCCGAGAAACTGATTGTGATAATTTCATGCTTTGGGATAAATTCATTGTTTCTCTTAGGCTGAAGATTTTTCTGAAAACATTTCTCTTCTCACAGCCTTTCTCATATCTCATTGTCATAACTGTGCGAAATATTGGTCGCCGTTTGTTGATTTCGTACTCTCTCTCTCTCATCGGTCAGAGAAACGAGAAATTGCGCAAAATGAAGAGACGTCGACAAGTATTTCGCACTCTAATTGAAATTTCAGTAATTAGATAACAAAACTCAGAGGATCGGATAGAATCCGGGGAGGAGAATCAAAACGTGACTGTCGTCGAAGACAAATGCTACGAAAACACATGAGAAGCCTGACTGTCAGCAAATAATGACGGCAAAAGAAGATCTCTTCTGCCGGTAAGAACGAAGAAGGTGTCTGAAACAGAATATAAATGAAAATGTCACATCACTTTTATAGAGTGCGAGCATTAGTAACGGGATACAATGGCGGATATCGGGAAGATGACCCTTCTTGAAGAAGCGTGCATCATTCTCTTCCGTAAGCGGTATCGCTCAACGTTTCGTGATAGAAACCGCTTTGAAAGTCAACTTGATCTGTGAAGATCCTTGCGTAGTATTGGGTTACTTTCTGCGAAGATCGCTCGTATTTCGTTAGCAATGTTTAGGCTCCTCACCTTTCCTTATTCGAATAAAAATATATTTCGTGAAACCGATAAAGATGAGCTGGAGTAGGCAGCTGAAATAGAAAGATTTCTCAGTGAATGTTGATCATTTGAAAGGTGAATGCAAACAAGAACTGTTCGATGCGAGTGGAAAAGGAATTGGACGGAATAGGGTTGATTGCATGGCGAGTGATATGGAGAAGAGACGGAATTTTATTGTATCGTAAACAGATTATGGCCACTTATGCCCAAGAGGAAGAGAAACGAGAGAGATAGGTGTTAAGATGGCTTGTTACTGCTCCCATCGTCCTGTTTTCAGAATACTGACAAAGAAGGTCGATTACCACCTGATTTTTCGGGATTATGATGCAATCCAATATTGATCTGATGTTAGTAGGTGCTCATCTGATAAAGTTAACACTATGAGGATGTCATCTGTATGTTGTAGGATGAAGAATGGGTTTTGCCTCATGGAGGAACACGGTCTTGTCATGAAAATAATTCGATTATTAATTAATTTGAGGGCCTTGATTGCAAACACTTTCATACGGGGCTCTGGCCAAAATGTTCATAATAGACTCTTCATCCTCAATTGAATCGTCTTCAATGGAGGCAAGTTTAGATTGAAGGAGTCTCGCCCAAATTAAGTTGTGCTTTCACAATCAAGACTCACTCATTCGGCTCCATCTGCCCCCTAATTGACGGATAGGAAGTGTTTAGAGGACGCATTTTGTCACGCCGTCCGTCACGAAACGTCGTCTGTAAGGAACAGTTCGTGAACGGTGACGCTTCGTGACGGACGCCGTGACGGATCGTGACGAACTGCGTGACAGCGGATTCTAGAGATGATGAAGCCTCCATACGTTTGGTTGTTTCCAAGAACTGACGCGATGAATACTGATTCACTTTTCACTCTCTTGGAGCTCTCCTACCATCCTTCCTTCTCGCTCTATTCGATTAACACTTCTCTGCTATACTTCCCTTCTGTGATCTCTGATCATTTCCTCTCTCTCCAGCATCTACTCGAAAATTATCCTTTCCTTCTCGTCTTCCTTTCTCTCCTCATCATGCTGGAGGGGAACACGAATGGGCATGTAGGAAACAGTTGCAGTGTGAAACACAGTCGAATTATTATTTATACTTTTGTTTATCACTTAATCTATTATTCAATGATAAGATGCATATAAACTTCATCTTGAATGTATCTTGAGAATGTCATCATTCTTCTGCATCCCTCTCTTGAGGATATACTGCGAAACTCCGATCTTCATATCCAGAATTCTTTCAGTGTGACTTCGTAGAACTGAGAACGAATGCGTACTCTACCATGAAAGGTTTCGACTTTCTTTTCATGTCCACGAGACGAGAGTATTTTTCAACTGAAAAGTGCTTTGTTTTTGAATATTTACTTGTATATATACTATCTATACTCATAAATTGCGAGATCAGATTGACAACAGCCTATGTTGTTCATGGACTTGATTTGATTCGATTCGTTTCTATCTCTCCCGGGTGGTCTACAAGCGATAAACGGCCGTTTTCCTTGATTCGTCCCTTTAATGTTTTTCACGAATTTGCAGAAACCTCACCTGTGTTTGTTACTAGAGAATAGTGTCGATTATCGAAAGAATATTCGAGAAAGTTCCCGAAGGCGAGCTGGAGTAGGCAGCTGAAATTTTAGGAGTGAGCAATTACGACGGTAAAAATCATCCAGTTAATCATTGGTTGATACGAGTTGCATGAAATGAGGAGAATAGGGTCGATAACAAGGCAAACGAGAAAAGGACGACGGAATGCTTTAGCCACTGAATGGAGGGGAGATTGGGCGCCTTTCGTTCTCTGCCTCTCTCATCGTCAACATCTCTCTCCCCCCCGCGAGAGGCAACATCACCAATGCGTCAGAGAGAAAAGAGCAAGGGGAGGAGGGAACAGGATTGTGATCACTACCTCCCTTCCCAATCTCTCTGCTCCTCTCCCACTAATCTTTCCTCTCGGTTAAGTGATACGCAATATCGACCACTCGCGTTCACTAACGATCGTTTGCATTTTAACGTTTGAATTTTCGCTCGTTTCAGCTGTCTAGACCAGCTCGGGAAACGGATCGAATGGCCGTGAAAAGACTGCTGTATACGACGCACAATATTGTCTGGTCAGTATTTTAGAAACCGCTGAGATGAGTGCTCGCTCAACCACTATACGCATGAGCTCAAGGTGTGCTTTTTAGAGACACTTGCTGCATATCGAGCCCAAGATAGTATCAAACCATACATGGAAAAGCTCGGGAACACTCTGAAATCAAATCAGGAACTTTGAAAATTTCAAGTTCAAGGAAGACATTTGGATCGAGCACATACGTGAGTGAGAGTAGTCACACTGAAGAAGATCCAGGCAGAAGTTCACCAATATGATTGGTTCGATTGTCAGAACCCATTTCATGTAATTTCACGAATGGATAAGAGGATAAAATTTCGGGCTTATTCTCCAGTGTTTTTTATAGACGAACATGGTAATGGTGGATCCTCCAGCCTGATCACTATGATTCCCTCTCTCTCGCAATACTGCATCGACTGAATGAATGGGGGATGTATTTCCTCGTGACAGTGAGAAACTCAATGAAAACATGACGATATCTATATTTTTATCCAATGAGTGTCTGTGACGAATCGAAACAAGCTAGACAGTCTGAATTCGAGAGGGGATATAGCGTCGAGATTTCTGACATCTGCGACTGCAGGATGCAATCTAATCTCTAGGAACCATAACGTCACGAGAATTCATACGAAGTGGATTCTTATTGGAAGATGGTGACGAGACAACGATAATTCTTCTCCATCTCCTGTCATAGTTAGATCGTACTTTGAGAACATTGCAGATTTCATAACTTAGTTCACCAGCAAGCGTCATCTGAAATAAACCTACAAATATGGGAACTTCTGTACTTTTTGGCCCAGGGTCTCCCTCTCTATGACCGCTCTGCTTGAGAAGTGAGGCGGGGAATGAGAAGGGTAGGGATAGAATACTCTATCGAGAATGGCTGGGCCAAAAAGTACAGAAGTGCCCAAATATGAATCAATAGGTACTGACTTTCTCACTTATGTTTCAGCTTAGTCATTGCGTTATTTTATCGAGAAAAGTCCCGACGAAGAGCTGGAGTAGGCAGCTGCAACACATTTTTTATTGAGAGTTTTGACAAATAAAGTGAATTTGAGTGGCGAAAATGTGTCAATAACAATGCATGATAAAACGGAATAAAATGAGCCTGAATCGGACAGAGATTGTTTGTCAAGAGAAGTCGGAAACAGAATGAGGGAAAGGAGGAAAAGGCGGCGAGTGGTCGATACGGCGACTGTTTGGAAGGGAGTGTCCGCCTTTCTTTCTCTGCCCGCTCTCTTCGCAAATAAACTCCACTTCCCGCGAATGGTCACTTCACCAGTGCAAGAGAGGAGGAGAGGGAGACAGAGGAAGGGAACTGGATTGTGAGCGGATAATTCCTTTCTTTGTATGCCTTTCACATCACTTCTGCTGTCATTCTGGCCCTTCCTCTCTTAGTATCCGTTCAAAGACCGTCATTGAAAAGCAAACCTAAAAGGATAGATACTGCGAATGCTCATGTTACTTTTCAAATTAGATTGCAAAGCAGAACGTGAAGATGCGAAAAACAATTTATCAGTTTTCATTCAAATAATAATCTGTAGAAACGATTCATAGCTTCTATTATTATTCCTCATTTCTCGGGTAAACTCTATCGAAATATTCTTCGAACAAATTCATGAAGAATCCGTCAGCGCGTAATCGTAGTTCTCCTGTCTCGAATATTCTCTCTACCTCAGAAGATGTTCCGGAACAGGAATATGAAGACTGCTTCTTTGATGTAATATCTCGTCAGTTGAACCTGCAACGAGGGCATTATCTCTAATCTTGACTATGATAAAACGAAACAGGGAAATGGCCTGGCTACTCGCCTTTGCTTTAACTATAACGTAATCCTCGAGAAAACTCCCGAAGAAGAGCTGGAGTAGGCAGCTGAAACGATTGGTCATGAGAGGAAGCAAGAGTAAGTGATACAATGGACGAAACAGTAGTAGAGAGAAGAAGAAAATAGCAAGCGAGAGCGCGAAAGGGGGTTGTTATTCCCTTCGGGTAAGCGCGTGGGGAGAGAGAGGGGAGTGGTCGATACCGCGAGAGTGGACCACTCTCTTTCTCTACTCTCTCTTTTCGCAAATACACTCTAATCCCCGCGAGTGGCCACGTCACCAGTGTCCAAGAGGAAGGAAGAATAAGAGCTCAATTGTTATTAATGGCGCCTCTTCGTCTCCCTTTTTCGTGACAATTGGTAATCTCGAATGTCTTCTTTATCACACTCTGGTTTCGTTGTCTGATGACTTTCGTAATGCGAACGTTTCATATAATCAGTAGTTGAGGACACAGAAACGAGATGATTGGAGACGTGAATACAATTTATTATTCGACTAATGAACAACGCGTTATGTTCAATTTGCATTAGAACAGGGGGCAGTGAGGATCAGCCTTATTCTGCATCGTCTGCGAATGGGGATTAGGACACATACAATCGTCTCCGAAGCGAAGTTCTAAGAAAGGAGGAGGGTCATGGACAGCATCTTCTCCGAAAAAGAGAGATCCTATTTCTGTGACTTTCATCTCCCAATGTGTCTTGGATCCTGAATGTACTAACGCCCATCTTCTTGGCTCGTCGAGATTCATCTGAAAGTCGTTGAATATTTTTGGATGCGTACTTTGAGTTCTCACCTGTGTTTCTTCTTATTCATGGCCTTCATTCGTTGAATATTTTCATGAAGAAGAGCTGGAGTAGGCAGCTGAAAAGTTGTTAGCGTGAAACATTTGAGCATTTTAAACGAAAATCCATCGATAACTACGCAACGGTGAAGCGAAAGAAGCATGGAAAGAGCATGAGTTTAGGAGAATACGAATGAGAGGGAGAATGAGAGGGGAGGGTCGATAACACAGCTGATTGAGAGAGAGAGTGCCGCCTTTCTTTCTCTACCCTCTCTCTTCGCTAACACACTTTCCTCCCTGCGAGTGGCCACGTCACCAGTGTCCGAGAGGAATGGAGAGCTACCGGAGTGTAGTTGGTAACTCTCTTCGTCTCCCCGTTTCTTGACAATTGGTAGTCTATAATCTCTTATTTATCACACTCTGCAATCTATCTGGTTTCGTTGTCTGATGACTTTCGTAATGCAAACGTTTCATAAAATCAGTAGATGAGGGAACGAAAACGAGATGATTGGAGACGTGAACACAATTTATTCTTCGACCAATGAACATCGAGTGATGCTGAATTTGCATTAGAAAAGGGACAGTGAGAATCAGAGTCACTTCTTTATCGTCTGCGAATGGGGATTAGGACACATACAATCGCCATGCCATTGATATCCACAGTTGATGTGGGAGGGTCAGGGATATGATAATTTTCGTCAATGAAAATTCATTGAAATTCAGTATTCTAGCGTTATTTCGTCGCCAGCTGATCATCGATGTTCCGACAGCTCTTGAATGTATGCACGCCCATCTTTTTTGCTCATCGAGTTTCATCTGAAGACGTAGAATATCTTTAGATACGCGTGCATTGACTTCTCACCTGTGTTTCTCCTTATTCATGGCGTGATCTTTAAGAGATATGTTCCAAAGAAGAGCTGGAGTAGGCAGCTGAAACGATGCAATTAATGTTGAGGGGTATACGAAAATTTCAAACTACGCAATGGTGCGAATAACAGCGCACGGCACAGGCGAAACGACAGAGGCAAGGAAAGAGATTGAATGAATGAGCATGAGACAGAGAGAGAGAGAGTGGTTGCGAAGGGTCGATAACACAGCTGGTTGGGAGAGTGGACATCTTTCTTTCTCTACCCTCTCTCATCGTAAACATCTCTCTTCTCTTTGCGAGTGGCCACAACACCACTTCCCGACCTAGATTGTGAATGGTGACTCTCTCCTTTCCAATGAATTCCTCCTTATCATCCATTGATTTTCTCTCTTTCCTGGCGTTTAAAAATCATATCTATCGTTTACTCTAACGATTGCCTTGAATGTTTCGCGAATGCCCGGACAACTGGAAAACGTTCTCGCGATTGTGCTCGCATTTCTTGTTCACTTTGCCATTCAACACTTCGTTCACTTCAGCTGCCTATACCAGCTCGGAGAGCCGATCGGGAATTCGAGCAGTTAAGATAGTGGCGGAAAAATGTGAGTGTAAAAATTAAGAAAAATATGGCTCACTCGAGTATTCCAGACGTGATGCATCTTCTGAAGGTCGAAACAGGAGTGCACTACACAAGCGACATGGCAACAGCACTCAATGCTAAGGCACCTTTCGAAAAATTCAATCATGCCTTCATTGAGTACATCCAAGGAAATGCATTGAAATTGTCGATGATGCTAGATTGGTCTACTTGCTTTTATGGCAATCACTATCTGATCGTTGTCATCAGCGTATCGTTTAGCGTTAAATTGTTGAATTATGTTTCTCAGATAAATGCCATTGCATTACTGGGAGAGTAACAATCGAGAACATTATCATGCGTGTTTTCGATGAACGTCAGCACAAAAATTCCTCAAACACAAATGAGGAAATAAACAAATTATCAAAAAGCAGAAGGACTTCCGAGTATCACCTCTTACTCATGAAATTCCCAGAAAAATGGGACACCCATTTATTCCTTCTATAGCTGTGAAGTATTGATGCAGCTCTCTATGGCCACATATTTATTACTCGTGAGGAAAGAAGGAAGAAATGCAATACATGAATGGTGGTGTTTCAATACTTGTGGCGCTAATTAACTAGCACATCTCGATCATATCGATTGGATGCATTATTGGAAGAGATGGTTGCACGGACGAGAAAATCTATGGCTATAGAAACAACGAGACTAAGATGGAACGACGACTGTCCGACTTCAGAATCGCTTCTCCTAGATGGCTTCCACAATTATTTCGGGTGAGCGAAAGTCCCTCTCATCGCAGTTAGATAGGTGAAACTAGAACCTGGAACAAAATGTGTACTTATTGAGAATAGTGGTATCACTCACTTTTGTATTCTCAATTCAGGTGGAAAAACATCCCCGACGAAGAGCTGGAGTAGGCAACTGATATTCGGTTTTGCTTTTCAGTTTAAAAGAGTTCGATGATGCGCTAAACACGTATCCACGACACTGATGATTTGCAGATGTGGTTAGAAGTTGGGTAGTGGTCTCATCATAATTTGTTAATGCAAGGAAAGCTGCGCAAAAGAAAAAAGGAGATGAACGTTTTCGGAGCGTGCATAATCAACAAAACAGTGAGTAAGAATAACAATAAAATAGTTCGAAAGAGCGAGACTTCTGCTAGTAGTCATGGAGTAGTCAGCTGAGATCCTCTCTCTCTTCCCGCTACCCATCTTCTTCCCTCCCTCTGTTCGATGAAATTGCCCCTCCCTCTAGGCTAGAGTATCCATGGAGATGTAACGACCGTCTCTCTATCACGCTATAGTTTTGGTCTCTCTTCATTCCACGAACTACCTCGTGACTCTGACCGTCGAGAGTGTAGAATGAGCAGAGAACATTTGTTTCGCCCCCTCCTCCTTCATCCCCATAATTAGCTCTCCCTTTTTCCGCATGACCTAAATTTCGGGACAATATTTCGACGACCTAATCATAGTCTGCTCATCATCCATTCACGTGTGCTTGATCAGTGATAATATGGTGAAGATCACTGTGTCGATACGGAGTGTAGCCGAGAGCGATTCAGCGATTGCCTGATGCGTTTTAAATGGAGAGGCAAAAGTGCAGAAACAAGATGAAGTGTTGAGATTATGATAGCTCGTAGCGTGTACTGTGAACAATCGATGAAGCGATGGTCACTCATATTTATTACTCGTAGGAAATATAGACAGGCAAATAATAGACGAAACCTGTTTTCCAATTATTGGGACTACATAAATAGCAAATCTCGAGCATATCAAATGATGACATTGAAGTTAGTGATGGTTGCACGGGGGAGAGAATCGATGGCTATAGAAACAACGAGACGAAGATGGAACAACGACTGCCCTCGTTCAAAATGGCTCCTTCTAGATGGCATTTACAATTATTTCAGGTGAGAGAAAGCCCTCTCATCGCAGTTGTTGCGTCAAATTCGTGTCTGGAACAATATTTTTACTTTATGCACGGTATTTAGTGCGCATTCATGAAAGGACAAAGTTCTCACTTTGCAAATTTGTTGTAACGTAAGTAGAGGAAATTTCCGAAGAAGATCTGGAGTAGGCAGCTGAAATTCGGTTTACTTTTCACAGACCGAGTAGGTATCGATACTGAACCGAACACGTACTAACGACATTGACGATTTGTGGGAATTTCAGAATATGAAACGCACGGTAAAACATGGGAAGCGGTGTTATCACAAAGCTTTTATCTGCCCTGATATTGGCGCAAGACAGGAAAAGCTAAGCATAAGCGAAGGAGCGATTGAGTGAGTGATTGTGCTTTCGGAATAGTGTTTCGGGGCGTGATTAACAAGGCGACACGAAACATAACAATAAAAATATGCAAAAAGAACAAGGCTAGAGTGGACGAGTAGGCACGTGCTGTGTGCAGCGCGTGGCCTCTCTCTTTCCGCCGTCTCCTCTTCCATCTCCCTCTGTTCGATCATGCACGTAGCTCCTCCCCACGCTAGAGTATCCATGGAGATGTAGCGAGATTCTCTCTATCTCGCTCTTAATGTAGTCTCTCTTCATTCCACGAACTACCTCGTCGCTCTAAACGTAGTAAGATGCTCTAAACGTCCCCGTCCCTCTGAGTGTCCTCTTCCATCTCCATAATTAGCTTTCCATCTCTCCGCTTTCTCATCTTACTATGATCAAGAGATGTGAACACGTCAGTTTCTCATTGTTTCATCCAGTGCAACCATTAATCGGAACATTACACAATTTATCAGGTAAATAAAGCACTTGAAGTCTTCGCAAGGAATTCTTCTTAGTCTCTCGGTTGATTTTCACTTCATTACAAACGAACGAACTTCCAGAAGCGTCTATCGTGACAATCAAGCCGTGCGCGCTTTCGCATGCGAACTCAACGTATTCCTGTTAGAGTGGCGGGCCTGCAACACAGAATCATTCGTTTACATGAAGAGAAAACCATTCAAGCATGGACAAATTTTTGAGCAGTGAACAGCTTGCTCACCTTTACTTATTCAATCTCATTGAAATTTGTCCATGATTTCGAGGAAATCCCGAGAAAGAGCTGGAGTAGGCAGCTGAAAATATGAACGCATAGCATAGGATGTGATAATTGGAAACGATAACAACGAGAAACAGAGAAGAAAGGAAGAAGAAGAATCAGGAGTGCGCAGCAGGAGTAAAGCATAGCATGCGAAGAGAGAGAGGGAGAGAAAGAAAGAGAGCGCAGTGGTCGATATGGAGGCCGATTCGAAGAGGGGCCGTCTTTCTCTCTCTACTTCTCTCTTCGCAAACAAGCTCTCTCTTCTCCCCGCGGGTGGCCAGGATTCCTCTCCAAGGGGGAAGGGGAGCGGAAGGAAACTAGATTCCGAGTGGCTCTCTTCCCACTTCACTTCATGCAATGATTCCTCTGCTTTGTCCACTTGGCTCCTACAATCTATTCCGTTTCGACCACTTGTGATATTCTTTGCGAGTAAAATCATTACTTTCGATTTTGTAGTGTTCGAGTAAATCAAAGGAATCGCTGTGAATAACTGTTGCATCGTCTCCGTGAATATTCTCGTGGTTCTTCTACTTATGTGCTTGCTTTTCAGCTGCCTACTCCAGTTCGAATGCCGAGACAATGTGCAATCGCCTCACAAATAACGGAAATGTGAATGACCAAGGTGAGTTTCACAGCTTGTAACACTTGCTTCCGAACACAGAAATTTGATCAGGGCAAAAGAAGATTTGCTTCAGATTGACAGCCCATCCACGAATTCTACCTTCAGATGGACAGCTACGCCAATTTGTCAATTGATTGGGCAATGAAACTGATCGAGCCACGTTCTGCGATGTGACCACTGGATGATGAGAATTTCTTCGAATTCGTGCGCAGTCAGAAATGGCAACGCAAAATTTGACTTGTATTGTGTGAGTAAACTGGGTGATAAACCATTTTTATGCCACTGGAAATTCGGTGGTAAGCATAATTCGACACGAACGTAAGGCATGCAACATCTATCATCGATAAGTTTCCACTCCGTTCTACTTCTTCAATTGGATTAGCACAAGCCCAACTTCCCAAATCAGCATCGGTTGAGCATAAATTGAGTCGTGGGAGCTACTCAGTCAATCATCATTTCGACCGTAGAACGCTCAGTAACAACCTACATCGTTCGTCAATCGAGATAAGGATACTTCAAGGAACGGGGTTACATTGCAATCTAGAGATCGGACTATCAAGTCCCAATTTTGTCCATGAAATTAGTTATACTCGAGTTGTCCCTCATCTTTGATGGATCGACAAACGATACCAATACGGTTTATTCGCCATTGGACTTTTCCTAGTACGATATTTAGGAATTAACAGTATTCTCACTTTTTGAATGAAGATTTCATTGCATCATCGGGAAACGATCCTAGAGCCAGACCCAGCCTACCTTGGAGAGATGAAGATCACAATTTGAAGATTATGTAATGAAGAAGATCAATCATTTTTTTTATCGCATGGCCCCTATTGTATCTAATTCGACCTGGACAAATGATGTGATATGATGATGTGAGCATCTCACGAACAAGAGTTGAAGTAGACAGCTGAAAGTGAACAAATAAAACAAAACGAAAGATGTGATGTAGATGAGAAAATGTTGCAAAAAAGAGAACGAAAGAGTCGCCTCAGGTTGATTGTGAGTGGAAAGAAAGCGAGAGCGAACTGCGAGTGAATGATAACGCGACTCTGTCAATGAATGGGGCGATTTCTATCTCTGCTCCTCTCATCACACACATCGTTCTCTTTTCTCCATGCGAGTGGCCACATCACCAGTTCTCGACCTTGATAGTCACCACTCTTCTTCCGTTCTCAATCTTCATCTCTTCATCTTCCTTCGCTATTTCGTCCCTTCTTTCTTTTCAAAATTGGTTTTTGTTGCTTCGCGTTAATCGTTTCCCGTGATTCCTTCCCACGTTATCGTTCACTCAATGATATCAAACACATTTTAATGTGAATTTTCCGTTTCAGCTGCCTATACCAGCTCACGGAATGGTTCGTCAGACCGTACAACCACTCAAGAAGTGCAGGATACATTGGATTCAAAGGTCAGTACTCGTTTTCCATCATTGTGTGAAATTCGTCACTGTTCAGTCGTCTAGAAGTTTATTGCTTTTCAGACACGATTGGGACAGGCAACTGATTTGCATCTGCCATCAATGATGATTGACCATCACTTGAGTGTCGAATTCCAATCGGGAGAAGAGGCACACGCAGTGGAAAAAGAAGTGGAAGAGCTTGAAAGGGAAACCGTTATCAAGTACTAGAATGAATATCTGCAAGAGAAAGGGCGCTACCGATGGTGCTTCGAATATGATCGATTGTAGGATGGTTGATTGATAAAGCGTTTCCCTTATCTTCCACGTTGCAGAACGAGTTGAATCTATTCCAGATTCGTAAGCAAGAGATGAGATCAATTAGCATGCGAATCAGGAATATTATTGATTGTCTGCTCTAAAATGTCATAAAATGATGGACGAAGAGGTCAACAAGGTGGCAAAGATGGCAACTGACTCGAAGATCGAATGGATCGACAATTGTTCTTTTGTTGTTTGGATTTGTTAATAAAATTTAATATATTTGTCTCAAAGCCATTTTACAATGTGCAGGATACGAAGCTCGTTTATCATCATCCTATAATACGACTAAAATTCCCAGCCTTGTTAGATACATTCACCGCATATGGTGGAGTAGTAGATCTCATGATCGAGTTATCGCCAAGTTGCATGTAGCTTAGGAACTCATCAACCACATCAGAGCCCGCTGGATCATTCTTGTTGAAGGGACTTTTTCGAAGAGGATTCATAGGACGGAGACTGATCGCATCTTTTAGCGTTGATTGTCGAACTTTGCTAGAACTCTTTGTACATCTTGAACAGCATATCGTAGCTTGCTTGAATGGATGCATTAGCACTGACCGAGGCACAAGAGTTCCTGCAAGTTCGCACGATAGCAGCACGCATCGGAGTTGTCTTACATGGGAATGGTCAAAACTCACATTCCCCGATCGGAATGAAACGTGCATGTTTTACTAAGTCGGTCATGTTGATATTAAATCAGTTGTCAAAAGCTGCCAAATGTTTTTTCTCAGGAAAGTTAATAGACCATGTGAAGTTTTACTATGTTTCACACTAGGTAATGAAAGGAATAATGGAGAGGACGGCACTGACCACATCTATTTATTTTGAACGTGAAACACCATCGAGAGACACAGTTGTAGCAGAGCTGGAGTAGGCAGCTGAACATATTAAAACATTATTCTGAAACGAGATCGGTCACGCAGAGAGTGCTGCACGAAAATGATTGTGACTGAAGGATACACAAGGAAAAGTAGTGGCGAGAAGAAAGAAGAGAGGGGGGATTGATGCGTTATGATTCATCGCAAATTTTCTCATCTTCTCGCACAGTGACGCATCACCAATGAGAAAAGGAAAAGGTTGCCGTCGTATCTTTCTTTCTCTTCACTTTTCTCTCTACTCCTCTAGCACTATGTAAGGTGGTGATTTTTAGATTCGAAGTTATGAAGAAAGGGTCAGAAAAAAGAAAGCAAGCATGTGATAATCAGAAGATAAATCATTTCAGATGACAGCATCGTCATAGAGCAAGTAGTCTGTGAGAGAACAATCATCGGGACAATCCGACAAAAAGAACGATCGCAGGATAAAAATAGAAATAGAACCGGAGAAGGATATTCGACAGCTTCTTCGCAATCTGATTCATTTCGAACTTCATTTTCCACACTGACCCATCAACTCGAAGTTAGTGAGCGTGAATCGGCATCATCTTTCACTCTTCCAATATGATCCATGATCGGAGAAATGAGTGTACGCCCTTATGTTGTTTCTCTCGTGGTATTTAAGATTGCGATGTAACGATAAAGTATTGCATGATAATTCAATACAGATATAGATATTCCACAATATTGTAGTCGACAAGCAGGTTCGATTGGTTCAGCCGGTCCAACGGTCAGGTTCTGCAGCTATCACTGCTATAAATCGACTACTCTTCTCCTATCGAATATTGGAATCTCACTGTATTCTGTGCTTCACCAAAGATAAAAGAACTCCTAACGAATGCAGGAAAAATCCATATGAAAGTACAGAGCCTGAGGTTTGTAGAGTCTCCTACACTATTTGATGAGTGAGATTGTCCCACTCGATATCAGCACTATTCTCAACTTGCATTGGACTGCGAGGTATCTGACTATAGTTGTGCCATATGGAATCAGAGTGAGGTGATTTGGATTTGTAATTGGTTTAGGGACACATGAAAGACGAATGAGAAATTAAGGATGCGAGAGTTAGAACTCCGAGAGGAAGAAACGCATTACACATTTATCAACGATGGGACGAGGCATGGTGAAAAACAATTTTCCATACGATTTCATTTTGAGCATCGGACTGGTTGCAAAGATCTGTAATGCAGGGATAGTATCGTATCAATGCTTGGGTGATGTTACTCTATTCAAGCAAAAGTCACTTCTCACCTTGTTTCTGGGTAATCGAAGTTCGAAAGGTTTCGGAGAAAGGAAACGAAGAAGAGAATGGGAAAAATCGCGAATATCGAAGGGTGCCAACACAATGAAATGATCAGGCGATCGGCAGCTGTAATACGATTGTTATTGATTTTTCTTCTTTTAAGAGACCTGCTCGGTAAAAATCGAGGAATTTCACCTACCCCCCGGACACGTTCCTCTCGGAACGGGGCCAGCCTACCCATACTCTAGCGTTAGGAGGGTCTTGTGCTCACATTGCTCATAGTACCCCTTGTTTGGGGTTTCCACTCATACGGCACTGGAAAAGTCGACAAATGTGCGAAATGTATGAAAAATCATAAAATACAAAGTTGAAGAGACAGACTCAAATGTTCACGTGAATCACGTTAGAGGTGCCCAGAGTCACCAACACGACAGTTAAGAATGAGTGCGGCTTGATTCCGAAATATTTTTCTGATCTCAAGTTTTGGTTTTTGGAATAAAGCGAGATGTTCCGGTGGCAGGAGCTAA
>LS521428.1:180989-201907 GCA_900490845.1 Pristionchus japonicus | reverse complement strand
CTCGACTCAGGCTCGACTGTGAGCGAGATGGCTCGAGCCTAAGTCGAGCCTGTCGAGGCCTGGAGGCTCGAGCCCAGGCTCGAGGCTTCTCTCTCACAGTCGAGCCGCCCGATCGGGCTCCCTGTCCGAGTCGAGCCCATACAGGGGTTTTCCTAGTCGAGGCCTCGAGTGATGGGCAGGCTCGATTTAACCAACCCTGCTTCAAACTATAGGCCGTTTACACTCCAAATGGCTAGTCTTCATGTAGTTTGTCATGCGACGACTCATGAAACACATCTATATTGCGGGTTGCAACTACTCCGGATCGAAGATAAAACGAGAAATAGAACGACTTGTCACTACCGAAGGGAACCGACAAGTCGTTTCTTCTCAATCATGACAAGTCGTTTTGGAAACGACTTAGCCAGATAGTAATTATTGCGACAATCTGTTGATCGTGACTATTGCTCGCACAAATGGCTCTCTATCGAGAGCGCTGGTCTCAGACAAAATTCGAAATGAAACATGCATTTATCTACAATTGCATCGACACTCTAAACAACGTGAACCAGGAATATTCACTTGTCGTATCATACATTTCTGATTCTTTCCTCAGTAGGTAGTTCCATCTCTGATCTGATCATACTCCGTTTCCCCGTCTCCTCGATCTCCAGTTGGAATAGCAAGGAAGATCATCCAAGTTCTAAACAGAAGATAATAATCAAGGAATTGCAATAATTCCCGATGTCGTCTGTGAATCAGATCAGCCAACTTGAGGGAGTGTTCTCTTCTCGATACTAGAGAAATAACTAAACACTATTGTCTTTCGTCTCGTATTTCGTCTCGAATAAAACGTGATTCAAAGATGCTAATAATCTAACGAAAGCAACAAACAACGAACGAGGCTTTTTAGGGCATACGGCATGGTTTTCGTAGACATAGAGATTGAACTGAAAATTCGTCATGAATAATGAAAATGAATTCCAGTCAAAGTGGATAAAACTCACGATGTAGTAGAAATACGGAAAGAACTGTTCCTGTACTTGATATATTCGTGATTGATCGGTCTCCCGATCTTCCGAGCTGGTTTAGGCAGCTGAAATGCGAAGAACGTAGTGAAAATCGTGAGAAAAATCAAGAACGACGATGCGAAGAAACTGATCAAAGTCACCACAACATCGACAGCAGAACATAGTCGACAATAATCGGCCACTGTGTCTAGCAATCGATAGAATAGTGGAGTGGAATGAACTAGAGAGAAGAGAGTCGGCGTCCATCAGAGAAAGAGGGCAGAGAGGGAGTGTTGATTGAGGAGAGAGAGGGGAAGAGAGAGAGAGACGGTCACTCACAGTCTCTGACACTCGGCATTGGTCGAGTGAGTCGTTGTGGGAAGGAGTTAGGGCCATTTTCCCATTCTATTTCAACGTCGCATTCGATGCTGATGTAGTTCTGACATTTTATCCTCGTCTCTATTATTTTCTTAATTTTAGCTGCCTACTCCAGCTCTTTCAAGAAAATCCCTCGAAAACGTATTTTGGAACTAACAAATGCGACCCCAGGTATATTCCACTCAAGCGGCAATCTTCAAAAAAAAATCTACTGAACATATTGCAGGTGCTAATCTTCTTCTCTCGTGCGTGCAGAGGTGAATGGGTGCGCTTCACATCGAAGGACGCCGTACACCATCCAGTACTCAAGGAGTACGTGAATATCCATTCACAATTGGACAAGGTGAGTTGTTGAGTACGTAAGAGACGGCGCACCTGCGCTTTCCCGAACCATAGAGAAAAAATAAAATGAGTTTCAACAATTCCCTAAACAAAATAGCTTTCCGCAGGGAAGAAGTACGCTCATCGTTACCTTCCGAAGATCTTCAGCACATCGAGCGTGAGTTACAGCAGATTACAGATAATTGTTTTAATGAAAACTACTCCCTTTTCGTTTAACACATCTGTTTCTCACACAATGATTGCGCTTGCAGTGCAATTTCTCGATTCGAAACTTGAATTTGCACAAAACCGTTCCCATTCAGCTGGTCAGATTGCGAACTCGGGAAGCAGCCAAGTTGACATCAATGTGGTGTGTTTCTCTGACGATCTTTCATTATCGGTCGATAGAAATATCCATCACCAGAGGGAAAATATTGCATTTATTCAGGTAAACGCTGTTGATCGAGTCTCTTCCGTCTACGTGGTAGATTGGATGGAAGTCATGCATACATCCGGATAAAAGATCTTGTAAAGTCTTGAGAGTTGGTGTCTGTCGTTCACACATAATGAGCAAAGGGATAGTTGTCAGTGACTCACGGAGAGATAGAACAAAAGTTTTACAAACAATCAGCTATGCTGCGATAGACTCGAAAGATGTGTCCCATCATTTGAAATATCATGAAAACACGCAGTTCTTCCTAGCAGACTTCGTTGAGACGGAGACAGCTGCTCACTGCCTTGTACTGCTTTCATTCATCATTCGACTCTTTGACATTCACTTCAGTACTTTATCCACATCGATTTCAAGCTAACGAGCTTATGATCCAGATAAGAGCGGAGAAATTACACACAAATTTTTGATCAAAAGACGAGCAATCTCGATTTGCTGCTCGATTCCATGGATCCTCTACTCATCCTCTCACTGCTTCCGTCGTTACAGCTGTTCGTACTGCTACTACTGCTCAGCTTGGAACCTCGCGAACGTTTCAGCTATCTGAAAAGAACGTACTGTAGTTCACAGGTGTATTGTGCTTCATGAAGGTAAAGGTAAAGGTCATCCCGTTAATCAAGGCACATTCGTCCTGCACTGGTAAGCCAGTGATTATTCAAGGTCAATTCAGTCCGTAGGGCCTAATCTCTTCTTCGGACCTACTTTACCGCGTGATCTAGTCACTACCAATTTTCCCTTGCGGGCGCCTTGGTGGGGCGGAGGCGGTGACACGACCTGGGAATGAACCCGGGGGAGATGGAATGGCGGGGTGCGCCATAGACCACTACACCACTTCGCCTTCGCCTGTGCTTCATAACTAACGCCAAATTATTTCCTGTATACCACTTCTACACATTTTGTTGTAATTAGTTTCTGAGAATTCGACATCTGACAGTGCATACCGTTTGCTGTTCGGGGCTTGGAACGAAGTTGTCGAACACTTCCGTTGCTGCTGCATTCGCGATCTGCAAATTTTGTTTGTACTTTTCTATATGCAACTGGTTGCGGAATAGATCAAGATACATTGTTTATGATGGAAGGAAACGCTTAGTCGCTCACCCGAGCGATTTGGTTGAGTTTCAAGCGGATACGGTGTGAGCGGCATTTTTTGAAGAAAAAAAACTAAGATGTGTTACTTCTCAAAACAAGTAAATAAATAAACACACTCAGATGGTCATTCTGTTGTATTTGTCTCCCGTAGAATAATATCTCGGCATTCCGATTCGTCGAGCTGATTTAGGCAGCTGAAAATGAAAATTATCTCCATACGATTCACGGAAATTTCAGAAAGGTCGAGAAAATCGAGATAAACTAGAAGATTGACAAGACGAAAAACCAAACAAAAGCTGCAGACAACATAGTGCGATCAATAGAACGGTGGATTGTTGTGAACTAGAGAGAAGAGAGTGGGCGTCCACCAGAGAAAGAGAGCAGAGAGGGAGTGTTGATTGAGGGGAGAGGGGAAGAGAAAGAGAGCCAATAACAACCCATTCCACTCGGCATTGGGTTGTGGTTCGCTGGGTAGCAGTGAATTCCTCCGTCTTTTCCCTTCTTATTTGCTGATCAACCCATGTATTTTGCTATGATTTGAGTGTACAACGGAAATTGACTTACCAATTACTTTCAGCTGTCTACTCCAGCTCCTCTTCGGGGCTCCTCCCTTCATTTTAAAATGAACAAGACGATGAAATAAAGGTAAGACACCCGTCAATTCATGAATTCCGTTATTCATCTGAATCGCCGTCACTTTGTAACAACGGCAACGTGATCGTTGCAGGCTCGCTACGTGACTACCAGAGGCGCTCCTCCTCTACAACCAGATTGAAACGATATCTTCTCTCCCGCTGGATACCTTTCCGAAGAAGAAATGAGAGATGGTGTTCACTTCCTTCCTGATAAGGAATTGGAAACGGAATGGATCGAGTGTTTCGGAATGGGAATAACTTCCGTAGGCACTGATGAAGCAACAAATATGGTCTTTTGTATTAATGAATTGGGATATACGATAAATAATTGTGTTGATGTTCTTATGGTTGCCGTTTTAAAGATTCGGTAGTGGCAACTTGAGTGAACAGGTCTCGATAAAATAAAAGTAATCTTTATCAAGCTCTTGCAATGGTAATTTTAATCAAATCCAGTTTTACTGGAAAGAGAGGCGGGTCGGAGGGAGAAGGTTGAGGACTGAAGATGAATGGTCGAAGAGCGAGAGCGCCGTGAGATCAGAGAGGACGAACTGAGAAGGCAAAGAGTAAGCGGGTGTAGATCAAGACAGTGCAACAACTCTCGATCTTGGTCAAATAAGACGATAAAGTGTGCGAAAATCAGAGAGGAGATTTCGCAAAGGTCGTCAGACAAGATCAGAGAAGTCTTCTTGGACGAAACCTTTTTGAGGGAGACTGGAGAGACGGAAAAGCCATTAACAGTATGGTATGTTTCGATCGTGGTACGGGCTGAATAACTCTGAACATATAGGAATTGCATCAATAAATCATGAGTATTTGTTTTGATGAGAAAACTGATGACTTCAGCTCCCAGCTGTCCAGAGAGAGATCTTGATCAAATTCGTGTCTTCTAGAACAAATACTCGGTCTTCAAAATGTACGAGCTGATTTAGGCAGCTGAAACGTGTACATTTTCGCAGTACTATGAGGAAAAATTGCAAGAAGATCGATAAAATTGAGAGAAAGTTTGAAGAAATTTGCATTCTGTGACGGACGGAAAACACGATTGACCAGCAGCGGTCAAGTAATCAATAGAAGAGAGAACGGAGTGAACTAGAGATAAGAGAGTGGGCCTCCATCAGAGAAAAAGAGTTGAGATAGAGCGTTGATTGAGAGGAGAGGGAAAGAGAAAGAGAGAGGGACTCACAACCTCACTCACAACCTCTCACGCTCGGTATTGATAGTGCGACCCGCCGCCATTTTACGTTGAATGATCCTATTCTTTGTCTCATTTACTAGGGTTCCCTTGCATTTCGAGATGCTTTGGCTGTATAAAGACTGTTGGTTTCAGCTGTTTACTCCAGCTCCTCTTCTGGATTTATCCTTACATTTCGAAAAGAACAAGATGACGAAAAAAGGTGAGACGCGTTTTCATACATTTACTTATCGTATATTTCCCGTTATTCAATCACAGTAAACGGCTAGGAGAACTTGTGATCATTGCAGATCGACTAGAGACCGTGACTACGCGATGCTGATCAACACACGAGTTGAGTAGGACGTATATAATAATTAAAACGATCTTCCAAAACGAGAAACTGGAACTGATATCTACAACGGAAACATGAAAGATCTCGAAGTGAAATTGTTAAGGAAAAACGAATTTACTAGCTACATCAGCAATCTTTATGTATGAGAATTGAGTGATAAATATTCAAGTTGATTCGTTTCACAACAATATCACATGATATCAGTCTCACGATATAACAAATGGGTGAACTGCTTTATATTCTCATGCTCGAATATTACAATGCCAACGACGAGTGATCAGTTGAAGGGAGAGAGGAGTGGAATATAGATAATAGAGTGTGCGTCCATCAGAGAGAAAGAGCAGAGAGATAGTGCTGATTCACATCCATTACATTTCACATTCGAGGGGTCTTTTCGCGATGCCACTATCACTCCCTCTCTTCTTACTCAGCGCATTCGCTATAGTTGCTTCGCTTCAATTTGTGGTGGTTATGGGTGTGTTACCAAAAATATTTCAGCTGCCTGCCCCAGCTCCAAAAAATGTTCGCGAAATTTCGTCGTATACAATCGATGTGAAGGATCTCAGGTGAGCCACATCGTAATTGAGCTCTTCTGGTGCCAGCTTACCGTGTGATGATCACTGGTACCAACTGAAGCTTGTGCAGGACGACAACAGACTCACGCGCGTATGTCACCAAAGAAGATCTTCATAAACAACTCGCTGGTGCTGGAGTTCGTTCCAACGACTTCTTCAGCCATCCACTACTCAGTCATTGTGTTCCTGGAAGGGATCGGTCTCTATCTCGGCTTGTTCACTGATAGAAGTGGACGACCTTACTGACGGTCGTGATGATGTGTATTTGGGCAAGCGTAGACGTTGCGAGTTGCTTTAGAAAGAGAATTGATTGATAAAGTACATCTGATATGGCTGATCTTGTTTGATAAATTGACAAGAAAATTTAAGTGAAAATCATATAACTTTTTTTGCTTCTCCATATCGGAGATTCGTGCGATTGTTAACCGAATTTCCATTGAAGATTTCTTGGGGAATCAGTAGCCCTACTTAATCTTTATATTTCCCTATTTCGCGAGATACTCATCCTGCATGGAGATGCATAACTTGAGAATAACACTGTATCGCGATGGATAGGTCACTCTTTTTCACGCCGCTCTAGCCATGACTGGACTCCTACTCTCCTCACAAAGTGACTTCTGCGGGAGTATCAATCATGCTACCATTCTCTACTATTCGTATGCGCTCTCGCTCTTTCTGGATGAAGAGCGCATGCGAACAGAGAGACGAGACTGTTCAGGAAAGTAGATTGGATTGCGAGCGTCCTTCTCTTCATTTACTCTCCGCAATCTCATTTCCACTTTTTGCTCTGGTGACCCGAAAGAGAGAACAGCCAATTCACTCAGAGTCGTTCACTGTGCTCTGGTGCACAATACTCTCAACTGAACCTGATCGACACGCCAGCCATATTTCTGAGATTTTCCGTGATTCCCTTGATATTATTATTTTGCTTGTCTGTTGTCGGTTGTATTATTCTAACAGTAGTTACCGTTTCAGCTGCCTACATCAGCTCTCAGAACAATCGTTTGGCCGTTGCATATTAGGTGAAATGCTGAACAATTGATATACAGAGGTCAGAATTTCAGAGAAAGCGTCTTCCAATGTAAATTTTTACTAGTCAGTTTTATTATTCAGGTACAGAGAGACAAATACAAGCCCCTTTGTAGATTTAATCCGTCATGCATCTGGCCCTCTCTATCTTTCTCGCCCTTCTCATTCACATCTATACCATGTATCTTGTAAGTGCTTGACTACAGTCACTCATCTCAAGAATAGTAGCAAATCGGGACTTCTGTAAAACTAGATAAGTAGAACCTTGTTCATATCAGCGCGCACGACCCCTCTTCTGTCAAGCGAACGCAATGGAGTGTCACTCAACATGGCAGGATCTCAGATTCTGCCTATGAGAAGCAAGAACAATGCCACTCAGAGACAGCGGAATGGATTTGGAAAATCTTAGTCGACTAGGATATTTGACATATCAATTGGAAGGTGTCAAGTAACAATCAATCACACCTCTCATTTGCTTATTGTCTAAAGATGTTGGCGAGAGAGGTCATGCGATAAATATTCGATATCATGTTTTTAATTTGTTATAACATAAATACACCAGAATTGACATGAAAACACTATTTGAGTGATCGAAATGATAAAACATAATTATGCTACTTGATGAATTCTCCGATTGCATGTACATAAAGTGCGCTGAAACAGCTAAAAGAATTTCAAATTTGTAAGCTAGATGATACAATATCGAATGAGCAACATCACGTTTCGTATACGAGAGGAGATTGGTTCGCTCCTTCTCTCCGCCACTGTAATTGAAACACTACTCTCCCTACTCATCCGACTAATCACTCAAAAAGGAAATTGGATGGCGAGTGTCCGCCTTCTCCTGCTCGCCGCAATCTCTTCATCTCTTTTTTGTCTGGTGGTGGCTTTAATGAATGACTTGATCCAGCCCCTTCCCTCAATGTTCTTCACAGAAACACTGTGCTCTGGTGCGCGCAAGTCTACTCACAGCGGTCTGACCCCATGCATTTTTTCAAGACAAGGATGAATAAAGGAATTATCTTTTTAAATTTTTTTTCGCCAAGGTCTTGACGCGAAATCGAACTGCAAATTTGATTTCCAAATTTGAGATGTCTCTGAAACATACCTCGATTCTTTCGCTCGGTTCGCACTGTTTCAAAATGATATTTGAGATGAGTTTCAGAAACTTTTTGACTTTAGAATTTCGCAGTACTTGAAGAGTTGCGCCTTGTCTGTTGGGGTAGATCGCTGTGTACTCATTCTTCGACTTCGTAGAATTGCGCCCAACATACGCCTTTTTTCGCACAGCTAACACAACAGTATCAGCAAGTTAATCACCCTATGTCATTTGTCGTGATATGCTCTAATTGTTGTTTAGATCGCTGGAGGTCTTACGGTATTTAATATTTCAGCTGCCTACATCAGCTCACATGTAAAGTGATCGTGGAATGTTCCGTCAAATGATGATACAGGGATATCTAAGTGGGTGAGGTAGCAGAATTGTAATATAAACTTTCGCCATTCTACTCAACCATAATTAGGCCAACTCAAGTTCCTTTCAGATCGAATTGTTTTCCTATATTCGCTCATTTCGTTTATCGTGCAGCGCTTCTCCTCTTCTAGTATGTTTACTAGTTCCAAATTAGTTCAATGTCTCGTAGTCTGTTACATACATACTTCAGTAAAGAGTGTACCCCGTTCGAACGGCGGAATTATCAGATTTGAAAATAGGTTAATCAAATCACGCTCGTTTCAGCATAACAAGCCCAACATCGTCGAACCAAGCATGACGTGCGGCTACGACGCACAAGAACGGGGTCTCTCAAGGATCTGCGCGGAGATCTCTAATCCGTTCCCGAAGAGAATTATGTGAATTGGAAGCAAGTAATGGAGAATTCACGAACTTGATCTTTTGAATAATTTGTCACATCAACTGGAACCCTCGTTAGCGAAAATGTTGATGTGAATGTTGCAACAAATAAAGATCTTTTCAATGAGTGCTTCCGCATTGTGTATCTTGATATCATTCACATGAATTCTTCGAAAGCTAATCCAAAGAGCGATGGGAATAGGAGCAAGGAATAACGGGGAACGAGAGAGCAATTATTGATCATTTGTAAATGTCAAATGTGGCGTGGTGGACAAATGTGGCGCAAGCGAACTGCTCGGCCTCTAAACTTGATTAACTCAACTCTCATAAAACGGCCTTCCGTAAATTACTCGAAAGTCCTTTTAGTTTTTTTAATGGTGAATTCGAGAGGGAAATACAAAATTGAACAGATTGGGGAGAGGCGTGTTAGTGCGAAGGTTCCTCTCTCCGTTACGGTTCATGCGGTATCTACAGCATCCTTCGTTCGCTGGGTTGCGTTCGCATCGTACTCAATCTCTATGACGTTGACCAAGATTGCGGAAAGATGCGACATCCTCAGCCAGAGTGCTCATGCTGCGATTTCAAAGTTTTTTTTTGTTTGGTGTTGTTTATGCGCGGATGCTTGCTTTCATAAATAATAGGTTGTTTATCATTATGTCCTGGGATTGTGTGTATGTGAGTTGCGGATCTCTTTCTCTCTTTCTGTCTCCCATAGCAACCACATCTCTTCTCACTCTTTCTCTTGCGTACCCGCACTCTTCTATTGATCATTTGTCATGTGTTTTCCACTCGCGACTTACTCACACTGACCGACTTTCTGAATACGAACTCGAAGCTCTTCTTCTAAATTTTACATTAGCCTCTTATCGGATTTACATCGTTTTTCGTGCATTCACATACCGGTTTTTCAATGTCGAGTGAAAACGCCGATGCTTTCCAGCTGCCTATACCAGCTCGAGCAAACTCAAATGACTGTTTTATCACTGCAGAAAATAACTGTTCAGTGATCTACACATTTCAGTAGTAAGTTCTTGATATTACCACGAACGAGTTTCATATTTATTATTTGCTACCATGTAAAATTCGATTTCGTTCCAGATTCGCTTACTGAGAGAGACAACGGATAGATGATCATCCCCAAAAGATTGCGAAGACGAATAACTTTGATGCGAATCTGCGAGAAAGAGCCGCAGATGACGAGTCCAATATGATCGACTGTGAGATAATTTAGCGATAAAGAGTTGTCTGATGAGACTGTGAATCTGTACGCCACTTTGGCGGATGGGCGAAAGATGGAGAGTGAGATTCATCGAAACAGAGCGGTAGCAGCACATCGTTATATTCTGCGATGAAAATTGTATCAAATACTGCAATTCTTGCCATGATTGTATCACGTCAGACGTTGAGCTCACGTACACTTTGACTCGATAACGAGCTTGTCAGACTCGAGGTTACGAAGAATCTCCGTTCAATCGGTCGTGTCGAAAGAATCCCTTGTCATATCGGTTTCCTCACTTACTCGATACACTTGACTAGCAGATAGAAATGGTATGAGTGCTGAAGTCAACAAAAGGCGGGATGGCCGAGTGGGGTAAGGCGCCGCCGGCCATTCGAAGGGTACCGAGTTCAATCCCCCGCCGATGCAAACCAAGCATTCTATCCCTCCGGGGTCGGTAAATTGGTAGCGACTTCGGTTGCGAAAGGTAATCCTCCCCTAGAAAGCATTGGACAGTAGGGGATTGTAGTCCGGCTAACAGATGGCCTTACCAGCGGGTCCCACCTAGCGTTGTCGTACGACTGTAAAATCGCTTGACGTGGCAGTACCTTTTTACCTTTACCTGAAGTCAACTATGGTTATCCAACGGTCGCTGTTCCGCTAATGCTTGTGAGCGGCGACTGCCCTAATGTATCTTTTCTCGGACCTCTTGCCGCTTGAGATACACTTATCGCCTCTGCGTTCATGACATGTTACAGATACATTGGTATTGTTAGTGTGAGGTTGATTGGAAGCAAACAATGAGTGTCATATTTATCATTCAATTTGGTCTGTTGCAATTTGAAATAGGCCAGCTAATTTTCTTATTGATTTTCTTGGCCTCAAGGATTTATCCTAGAAAATGAATACGTGTGGAAAGTCGATGAGAGCCGAAGGAATCCCGAGCCCTGGCATCTACCGTAACAGCGTTACAATTTGTGACGACTCTGCAACAGAAAGTGTGACGTTTGCTAAGCACCAGCATCACCAAATTTAATCTATAGCTAATCTGATCAGAAAAAGGAAGAAGGTGGAAAACCACAGTGCTCACACTGATATTGTTGATTGTCTTCTTCGATCGTACTTCAGTGCCTCAAAGAGGAGGATGAGCTGGAGTAGGCAGCTGAAAATGCATGAATTCACCGTTTTTGTGGCAAATGCACGACGAGTTAAGTCCACGCATGGACAGAGGCGAGGATGGAAACTAAACATGCATGAATACAGGACGCGAGAGTAAAAGAAGTGACCACTATAAACCCTACTCTCGGGAACGAGAATGAGCGTGTCTTTCTCTCTTCCAGTCTCCCATGGCAAACACACTCTCTTCTCTCTCTCTTTTCCTCTTTCCTCTTTCGTCCATTCCCCACTCTCTTCTATTGATCATTTTGCGCTTGTTGACCACTTCTCTTCATTTCCCTCGCTCTTACGCGCTATAGATGAATTTCTGCGTTCTCGCATGGTTTTTTACATGCGTCTAATCATCATTCATTTGACATTCAATCATTGCTTTACTTATTTGCGATAGTTCAAACAACGTTTTTTCCATGTCGATTGAATCTTTCAATGTTTTTCAGCTGTCTATACCAGTTCTGAGGTCGGGATATTTAACTGAACTGAAGATTCGAGAAGAAAAACCGCCAAAATGTGAGTTTCACCATTTTCGCAAAAATAATTTCGCCTCTGCTACCATCAACTTTGTAGGAGAGTGAAACTTGAAAAAGTTCTTTCATTGGTATTAACTTTGCTCATTGCAGATTGGTTCACGAAGGCGCAAACAAATGGCTTGAATTTGAATGGACAGAGTAATGTCGCAACTCAACAGATCGATGAGACTTTGATGTTCAAATACGCAATGTCAATCGAGTGCACAAATGGAGCATATTTATCAATCAATAAAGTTTTGTATAGATTGAAATACGAGAGCAGTGTCTTAATTTCCTCTTCTTCAGACACCTGGATATTGATGAGTATAGAGTCTCGGAAGGGCGACTGGTTATACACTAGCTCCCACTATCTGACATTACTTGCTTCTCGTAGAAATCATGATTCTGCAAGGGAGCTCTCTTAGCACAGGACAAACATACAAATGGAAAGCACAGAGGGTGACGTGCTACTCACCATGATTGTTGAGTGTATTCGTCCATTGTTATCAACAGTCGACCGCTATCCCGAAGAAGAGCTGGAGTAGACAGCTGAAAATTTATATTTTATCAATGCACTAGAAAATCAATAAATATGCGAAATAGAACAATGTATACAATGAAATGAATATTGAAAGTATCTAGACCATAAAACAACTGAGGCAACGACAATTCTTTCGTCGCTTTGATCGAAAAGTGAGTGCAAGTAGCAAGTGAGAGAAAGTGAACGCGGACCAGCGGAAACGTGGCGCACCAGTTGGAGAGTGAACCTCTCTCTTTCTCTGCCCGTCTCTTCGGCGATATCGTTCTCTCTTCCCAGTTCTCCTTTGTGCACACCTCTCACTATTGATCACTCGCCGCGCCGCTCTGTTTTGATCGCACCCCAATGCGATAATATAGAAGTACTATCATTCTTGGGTATTTTTGAGCGCCGATTTTCGCCTCATACCAACCTTTTTGCTTGCGCTCCCTCTTTTCATGCAATTCTCTTTTTCTCTCTCTCTCTCTCTCCGTGTTACTGATCATCACGAGAATCATTGATTATCTTAATTTTTTCAGCTGCCTACTTCAGCTCGGAACACGGTCCACCGTGTAAACTTCTCAAAAAGAAAAACTCAACAGGAATCAATATGAAAAACGAGGTGAGTATTTGAGAAATTCATGGATCGAAAGGCGAAAATTTTGCTGCAAAATGTATATTATTTGCAGGTCTATGAAGCGCTAACAGTCGAGGCCATCCCAACTCCCTGCTCGCCGTCGTGTCTCATTCCCTAGTAATGAAGGGCAGGGCCTCAACTGAATACACAAGGTCAACTCAGCGTCCACCATCGCCCTCTTGATCAATCACAGGAAAAGAGATCACGAATGAAGGGAGAGGTGAAGGAAGTTCTTCGGACTTCACAATCATACGCAATATCTCAAGATTTATCTGTGAGGATAGGATATCTGTGTTTTGAAATTTTGCTACTCACTGATTGTACTATATTCTGAATAAAACTGAATTTCTATGGCCTTTCGTGTGCAACGCATCATGCGAAGGGCGATGAAACCGACACAATCACTTGTGGAAAACATCGACTGATCGTTTCCCCTTCGTTACCCTACTCATCAGTAGCCTCGTACGTTTGAACCTAGCATGCATTGCTCAGTATCTCCAGTGCAAAGTGTTCAGTGAGTCGAAATGATAGGGAGTGGCATTTCTTCCTCTTTCTTTCTCTGTCTTCTCTTCTGCTGAATCATTCTCCCTCTTCTTTGTTCTCTTCGGTGTGCCCATCTTTCGCTGTCAATCAGCCTTTGCGTTTGTTTTCTTCTCTCACTATACATTCGGTTACTCCGTCACACGTGTCCATAAAGGCTCTCACTATTACGTATCATGAGTGCCGATTTTCGCGAAATACCAACATTCTTGCTCGCATTCCCTCTTTTTACGCATTTCTCATTCGTCACTCTGAGGTTCTGTTATGCTAAAACCGTTACTCATCTCGATTCTTTCAGCTGTCTACTACAGCTCGGAGCAGGGTTCACCATGCAACTATTCAAGTGGAATAAATGGAGAAGAAGGGATGAGGTTCGATGCCTGATGTGAGTATGCTATCACAGCAATCAGTATTGTTATTGCAATCACTCATAATTATGTTTGCAGGTCAATTCCAGAAGAGATCGAAACAACATCAAACCAGGTTTCTGTACCTACTCATTGGCAATGAAGGGCTACGATTACTTGATTCTCTCAATGACAAGTCAGCGTCCAACACCTCCTTCATTCATCATATTGGCGCGACCGACTCAATGAAGGGAGAGATGATTCTATGACGATCACAAGGCTCACAATTGAGGACTTAAGGAAAGAATCATCTTCGAAGATGAGATGGCCATGTGTTTGAGATTGTATGAGTCGGTGATTGTATCATTTTCTTAATAAAAGTGTATTTCTATTGCTTTTCTTGTTCTACGTATTACAAGAAATGCGATAAAACCGATACAATGAGCATGAGGCTATGAGATAAACTTCAAATTCACGATACGTATTGTTGAAACACATAACATTCGATTGAAAGATGTTGATTGAAGAAGTGGTAAATGGTCGTGAGAAGTGGATGATTAAGAAAAAGAAACGCTCGGTGATAGGGACGAGGCTACACATCAGTCATTCATCATCTCTCTCTCCCTCTCCTCCCCTCTCCCTCCCCAACCACTGGCCCTCTCGCTTCTCTGCGCTCTCCTCTCAGCCCACGCTCTCTTACCGACTACTAGCGTATCTTTTCAAATGACACCACTTGGCGGGACGCTTGCTTGAAACCATTTTCGAATAAGTGTAGACTAATACTTCACTTTCATCACTTCCAATTTTATTTCGCGCTAACTTAGGCTAGCTACTGGCAAAGATCTGCCCGTATTGCCTGAATTGGTCCACAAATTAGTATTTTCGCGCGCTGCTGGTTGTCCGAGTCGCTAATGTCGTGATTCTAGCCTAATTTAGCCAATTTCGGATGTCCAACTACTGTCCGCGCAAGCCGATTCCTCAACTGCCGGCGGGTGCACGAGGAACCGCTATTGATCAGTTGTCGTCGAGCGACTCAGTGAGTGCTTCCCATTCGTTTGAGCTTTTTTACTTGGATGGCAAAACCTGATTACCCAAAACAATGGGCGACTGTGTATTGTAGTTTGTAGTCTAGCGCGATCGCCGACTGGATGTTTAATTAACTATATTTTTCTTCTTCTTTATTCATAGCATAGAGTGCAGAGTTCAGCAGGGGTGCTATTTCTCTAATTTGAAAGCATTCTATAATACCAAATTGAACCATTCCAGGACGAGGATTACTATGACCATCGCGAGAACAACCTCTTCCTCTCCGATGAGAGCTCCGAGCCGTCGCTTCCCGTCAGGTACCGTCTCCATCTTGTTGGTTCATAGCTCTGCCTATGTCTTCTCAGGCGTTAGGGGACACTGTGAATGAATTGAGAAAAGCCAGCAAAAATATCTTTCGATAAGTAGCTCTCCCCGGTTATGTTGTTTATGGGCTCACACTTAGCCATTGCAGGCGCTATGACCGACAGTATGGAAGCCGTCAGGGACAGCTTTCGAGGCATCAAAGCGACAGGAACAGGTGCGTCCGTTTCATGCAGGAAAAGTATGACATTGACTAGGATCCCGAAATCGTCGTGGGCTTTCGCAGCTTGTTCTAGAGTGCTTATTTCCGTGATTGAATAGGAAATAGAGGCGACTGTAGCGAAACACTCTTCAGACGGTCTAACCGCGACGCGCCAATCGCCCATCGCTCATCGACGCGTCGTCACGACGCGCAGCGACTGTCCATCATCTCCTCGTCTACAAACTCCACCAACGAGGTACCGTTCAGGGGTTTTCGTTTTTTTCTTCTTAAAAAACACACTGCTAGTTGAGTAAGATGTAAAATACGAATGAAGATAGTATGGTACCTGTGTATTGCAGATAGCATTGAACCAAAGGATTTTTGCAGGGTGTGGATATGATGTATACAGCCCGTAGTAAGCAGTCTTCGCACAGTAGAGGAAGAGAGCCGCTGGGCATGATCCAGGTTTGTATGCCATTCTTGGCTTCATTTCGAACTCATGTGGATTTCGAATGGTACGGTAGGTGACAGTAGGTGACAGTAGATTAATCGGGATTATCAAGGAAGTAACGTATATTTTAACATTTAATCGACAAAAATAAGGGTAAAAAGAGAGTGAAGTGAAAGATCTGTATTATTATTTCAAGGAAGTATCGCCCATCCAACCCTGTCCCTCCGCTCGCTCGCCTGACTCTTTCCAACCTCCTCCTCTGTCAAGAGACATGCTAGCATTCCGGCCCAAGCACACTTCGTCCCTCATCGCCATACCTCCACTTACGGTGAGCCACACACCAGGGCCGGTGTAAACATTTTTCGGTCTCTTATTTCGCAATGCTCTCTCGTCGGTCATACTGTGCAAGAGAGTATTGGAAAGTAAGAGACCGTACGATTTTTGCACAGCTTTGTCACAGACCCAAGCCTTGAGGAATGACAATGAGTGCGATCACTGGACAATTGCAGGCAAATGTAAGACAACCTCGTTATCGGCCGCATCTCTCGCCCATTCGGACAGCGAATACGTACGGAGTCGAGCAGGGAATCTGGGTCGATCGACCGCCCAGTTCGGATGTGAGTTACACGCAAATGAAGGACTAAAATCACTAAAGGGTATAATTTAAGAATGGTTTGCTGTAGAGTTCGTAATTCGGGCCGGGTAATCGGGTAGGAGACCGGGTAGGTCAGGGTGGGTGAGCTCACATTTCGCACTCCAGTTGGCTGTTATTCACTGCAGTTGTTGTCATCAGAGGACATTGATTAGTTGATTGCAGAGGTCTTCCAACTCATCATCTCAATACTCTGGAGCGCGCCGAGGCATGGTCACTAGTTCTCCAAAGCAAGGTGCTTTATTTCTGTTCGAGTTACTACTTTAATCGATAAAGAATGTCACTCAAGGAACAATTTTTCTGAGCCTCAAATTGTAGAACGCGACTCATCTAAATCAATCCGCTCGGAACAGTTCAACCTCCCTTCGCACATTGCTGACTCTCGAGGAATCAAAGGTATGTATTATTGCTGAGAATTAGAGAAGCCCTCGAGCTGTTGATTCTCTGAAATGAAATACTTGGCTGTGATTCTACCTCACTTCCTCCATTCAAGGCCTCGTCTTTCTCCGTGTTTCCTTCGCTCCCGACCAACTCAAGATCGACGTGGAACGGGCTGTGTACTTCACTGAGAAGAGTTCAACTCGTTACGCACCGAGAAGTCGGACCACGTTTATCCAGGTATGCTGAAAATAAAAATAAATAAATATAAAAATAAATAATATAATTTCATCTTAGGTCGATCTGATTCATCGCGCGAGAGACAGCAGTGACCAGAGTAGGAAGAGAAATGCGCATATCAATCAATCTGCAACGATACAGAAATTCAGGTATTGACGAATTCCCAGTGCTGAAGAGTCGGCCATAAGTAAATATGGCTCTGTTCAATTATCAGGGACCCAAAGAAAAATAGCGGTCCTAAGGAAGAACAGCGGTGCTTTGAAAAAATGGCGGTCCTTTGAAAAAATCCCGTACCCAAGCAAAAATGCTGGTCCCAATAAGAAATAGCGGTCCCAACGATGAATACCAGATCAAGCTAGCTGCAGCGATTGGGTTGCCATCTAGACCTCGTTTACCTCTTAGACAACAAGTTCGAAACGCTGCCCCGCATTACAATCAAGCTCCCGTAATGATGTTCCTGTAAATCAAGACTAGGGTTCCGCAAGTGAAACATCTCCAAATCGAGACACTAATTGAACCAATGTCTCCAAACATTCTCTGTGTTCTCGTGACGAGTGGGCAACTAGTACCCTGGTCAGTAGGTGGGGACTAGCCCACCTACCGGTCAGGGTACTGGTTGGAGTTTGAACTGACCACTGGTTGACCACCATTTGATGACCAGCAGTGATCTGACTACTTGTTGACCGGTACTCTGACCAGTATCCAACCAGTAGTTTACCGGCAAGCAGTACCCTCCCCCACCCCAACCTACTGGTCAGGGTACTAGTTGCCTACTGGTCACGAGAGACCAGAGAATGATTGGAGACATTGATTCAATTAGTGTCTCGATTTGGAGATGTTTCACTTGCGGAACCCTAGTCTTGATTTACAGGAACATCATAACGGGAGCTTGATTGTAATGCGGGGCAGCGTTTCGAACTTGTTGTCTAAGAGGTAAACGAGGTCTAGATGGCAACCCAATCGCTGCAGCTAGCTTGATCTGGTATTCATCGTTGGGACCGCTATTTCTTATTGGGACCGGCATTTTTGCTTGGGACCGGGATTTTTTCAAAGGACCGCTATTTTTTCAAAGCACCGCTGTTCTTCCTTAGGACCGCTATTTTTCCTTGGATCCCTGATAATTGAACAGAGCCGTAAATATCATAACGAGATCAAACGATATTACAGAACCCGAGTAGTCGAGAACACTTATGAGCCTCGCTTCAACAAAGCAGTCACTTTGTGAGTTATTCAAATGCATTTTAATTCGTCTTAGGTCAGCGGGTGTTCTGGTCAGGGAATTTTTAAAGCACCACAAATACTTTCCCAAACATAAATTCATTCGTTGCAGTGACATTGACAAGAGCAACTACCACGATGTCATCACGATTTCGGCGCTCGAAAAGGGACGAGGAGTGGAGGAACCGACGTAAGTTCCGTCTGGTCAAATGACAATCAAAAGAAAAGGAAAAACCAATCCCATACTGAAACCCATCTTGATCTGCGCTTTTAAAGCGACACAGATAAATATTGTATGACGTAACCAATATACTCAGACTTATACCCGCGAAAAGTTTTCAGTACAGTTTTTTGCGACGCTGACAATGAGGGTTGGCCAATCACGATATACATTTTCAGAGATCGCGACGAAATCGGCTGTTTCACCTTCCACATCTCGAAGATTATGAAGAAGGCGAATGAGGTTAGCCATTGTTGTTATCAAGCTTAGCTACTTGGTACTTGTTCTTGCTTTCAAGACCAAGGAGGCTAGGCACTCCTCTATTCTCTGGGGCCTTACCTCCATCCATCCACAAAACATATTTATCAGGGGATCTAGAACTTGAATTGTTGAATGGCATGATTTCATGCATACAGGTCGGCTACTTCGGTTATGATAGTCTAGTCGAGGTGATCAACGACGGATGCTTCTTGCTCAATCCAGTGAAGGGACGGGAAAGCAATCTGCGCATGTCCAAGGTTCGATTCGATTCGATTCGATTTTATTCCTTCTTCGAGATTTGGTAACAAAATAAATCAACATAATGAGTGAGCAAGGCAAGATTAAGGAAATGCAAGATAAGGGGGCAAAATGTTTCAGTTAAATGGATACAAAACTTACTCACTTGATGGATTCTCCTCGGCTTCTTCGTCTGCACACAACCTCCACTCGCCACAGAAGGTAATTACAGGAAAATAAGTCTGAAATCGTAACCTCATGATTAGGGATGGCGAATGAAGAGAAAATGAAAGAATGAAGAGGTCATTTTCCCTCTCTCTCATTTTGCTCTTCATGAAGAGCGACGCGGCCGCTCTCACTCTTCATGAAGAGCTCGCCGCGCCGCCTCGCTCTTCATGAAGAATGGCACCGATCTGCGCGCCCGTGAGAGGGAGAATGAAGAGTGCATTTCAACCTCTTCATTCGCCATCCCTACTCATGATTCACCTAGGACGAGATACTATCCTCGCCTCCCCCCTCGCCTTTTAAACTTATGAAGTCTTCCCAGGTGAACCTAGGCATATAAGCCGTAGCCTCTGAGTAAGTGGAAGAAATGTCTTCCCAACCTCAGTTCTCTGCAGCGAATCTTCGATACAGCAGATAGTGGAATACGAAGACAAACCTCCAACTTTCCTGCTTCCAGATGATTCGGTCATCTCAATACCGAGCTCATCCCCCTTCTCGATCATCTTCCGCGAGCACCGACCACTATAAGCGACGTAAGAATTCAACTGGAGGGATAGATACGTACTACAGTAGACAACGACGTGGCGTCTCTATAGACTTTCAGAGCAACGTTCATGAAATAATGCACATGAAATCAATCATCCTTTAATTCCAGAACCTTCCGAGCTGTCAACTGGTTCGTCCTCATTCGACTACGAATTCGGACGATATCGACATGGTGTTCCGTCCACGAGTAAGTGATCGTTGATTTGCATGATATTATTCGAAAAATTGAGAACGTCACTCGACGCGTTATTTCCAAGAAAGATTAGTAAGCCCACTAAAGCTGGGATATGAGGCACTGTGAAACACACTCACTGGCAGGTTCCTGCATTTCCTCTGATACTGGGCTGCCCTCTTCCAACTACAAATCCTCATTCCCTCATCTCGACGAACCAGTGTGGCACGACTCGGATAGAAAGGTAGGCTTATTTTAAGAGGGTTGTCCAAAAACAACAGCAATTGGATAAACTTCTCGAATTGTCAAATGACAACGTTAACTTCAGCCATGCCGCCGCGGCTTGGCTCACTCTGACTCGCTCGCTCGTCTTCCAACCGTGCAAGCACTGGATGATTATGAATGGTAAGATAGTCAGATCAATGCAATTTTGAAGATCAGCTTGATCAGTCTGAAGAAGATAAACATTGTTCACTGCAGGAAAACTTCCGAAAACAAGGAAGCTGAAGCACAGAAGAAGAAACGGTTCGGGTGAGATCGTCGATGTTGGCACTCCTGCACTTTCCCGGACAACTCCAATTATCCTCGTGACCTCCTCCATCCCCGACCACCACCCAGCGGAAATCTATTGCACAGCGTGTCAGAGAGGGGAGGTAATCCAATTATCGCGTCCGACCATTCCTCATGAGCGCCGAGCGATGCGCGGTGAAATTGAGAAAAGAATGAGAGCAACAAATAAGAAATATTTATGAAGCATATAGAATGCCTTTCTGATAAGCATGACATATGCTAATGTAAATTGCACAAGCTTGTCATGTAATCTGCCAAGGTGCACCCCTCTTGTGTCTACCCATTTTGCTCAACTTTGAACGCAGGAAAAGTGGCATTTTGAAGCTCCAATGTTTCCGAGTTAGAGTCTTTCTTATATCTTCATGGATGTTCATAGAAACCCCCACACCTATAAAACTTATGAGATGCTGAAGAG
>LS521428.1:109573-152492 GCA_900490845.1 Pristionchus japonicus | reverse complement strand
CTAAGACTCCTGCATCGGTACGACATAAAATAGATTCCTTTCAAATGAGCATAATTCCATCAAATATATTGAACATAAATGAATTTCAGGGTGGACTCAACCTCGGTGGTCTGCTCGGAGGAGGTGATTACAAGAGATTCTTTGCTTTTTTCTATCGCAAACTTGTGAAACAACCAAAAAAATGAAACCTAGATATGAAACCTTGTAAATTGTGACTCCAATCATTCCATCAGGATCGGGAGGAAAGGGAGGACTCCTTGGCGGTCTGCCAATTGTCGGCCCCATCTTGGTGAGATAATCAATTCACTTTAATATTTATCTTTAAATCTTAATAACATAGGTCCCGGTGCTCGACGTAGCCTCTGGCGTGGTCAAAATGGTTCCAATTGTCGGACCCATCCTCGACCAAGTCATTTCGGTATGTTATTTATTTTACTTTACTTCAATTAACTTCGGGCAATTGCTTTGAATAGATTTGAGCAATCTCATTCCAGATCATCGGATGAATGTCTCTTCTTCAAACCAATCGCAAATCATTTCACAATTTTGATACGTTACAAATTTGATTCTGTTCTGCGATAAATCACTTCATTCTGCTGAAACATTTTCCGAACCATTATGTGGAAGTGTAGAAGCTCTTTCTTGATATCACCTTCTCTTCCACCGATCAGAAAGCGAACACAATCAGAAGAGTATTTCATTATTTGCCCTGGTTTTTTTCTTTTCATTGTAAACGTAAAACAAATGCGAAACGTCACAAATGTTTCCGAACTTTTTCAAATGTGCAGGGAAATAATAAAAAAAATATCTGTATTTCGACATTAAACCATATTTTCTGAATTATTTATGTGATGTACAGAAATACGGTAAAAAAAAGAAAGTAGATTGTGTTCTTATCAAAAAAGAGTGAATTCATCGCATGAAAACAGCATTTAAAAGAAACTGAAATGGCAATGTTGTTCCATCACTTGTGGATATTTAGATCGGCGAACCATTCCGCCGTGAGACGATCACAGTCTTGATCGGCCACCTGAATAATTAGAGTTGACAATGACTTTCGTACTATACACTGATGCACCTTTGCATGGATGTTTGGATAGATGAGGAAGTAGAAGAGACAAAAGCTAACGAAGAAGATGAGAAAGATCATCTGAAAAACGCTCAGTCATCCTTTTTTAACTTTGTGGTTTTACCAAAGATGTAGTATCATAAATGCTGGTTAACCACAAAATTAATTTAACCTGAGTGCTCCAGTGGAATCGATGAATGAATTTCGGCGAGAATGATACACTGGAAATTGGTAGATTTTTTGTCTTTTAGCTCGTGATCACCGAATTTTCAAATTATCCGTACACTATCGGTGTAATTGTTTTTCAATTAATGAGAAAACAGCTCACCCCAGCGGTATTGGCCTCGGCAGTCCGCTCTTCCCACTGTCGATTTGGATCGCTGTGAAGGGCAGGAAGGCATTCACTGGCTTGGGGCTACAAGAATTGTTGTATTTCCCAGACACTTAAACTCAATGAACACATTCACAAAAGTGATGGTAGCACCAAGTCAAAACAGAAAGCACTCACCCCGGTTTCTTCACATTCTGCCTCATGTACTTCACGAAGGCCAGTTTGATCAGAGCACAGAAGACAATGCAGAAGCAGGTGCCTGCATTTAGTGTCTGCTGCCCAGCAGCTGCATCAATTCAGTTCAATGAAGCTCATGTGTGTCTTGTGTGAATGTCAGAATTCATTGTGAATGGAGTTGAAATGTACGAGATGAAAGATCTCACCCAGATACACATCCATCGCCTTGAGATAGCTCACTCTCGGCATCACTTCATTGTACGAGAAGAGCAGGAAAGTGATGGTGAGGATGATCGAGATCATGTCCTGGAATACACTTATAAGGAATACATAAATGCTATCATCGTTTTTCATCTCCATATCTTGAGTTTCATTCGGAATGTTGTAGTGATATTTATTTTGCAGCAGCTTATCATTTCATACATCCTTCTCACAAGACTCTCAGAACTTGCTGATGCTGTGTATCAAATTTCGAAATGTCAAGAGACGAGTCCATCAAAAACTGGACACGTCGAAGATCGCCTCACTACTCTGTTGTTTGCTCATCAAGTCTCACTCTGAGACGTTGTACGGGTCAATCAGATAGGAAATGAAAGAAAGAAGATCGTTTGAGGAATGATTGTGTAAATCGAGGACAACTCTTGCGATCCTCACTTGGAAGCTGGTCTCGTTCTCCATCCACAGAGAGACCCAAGATGTGATCACAACGGCAGTGGAGGGAATGATCAGTTGGAGGAAGCAGAATCTGAGATAAATTACTCAATATAGCTCAAAAATACATCCGTTCAAGGACATTCAGAGCAAAAAAGCGGTACTAAGCTAGTCCGAAATGATAAATTACCCAGCGGCTCGCGAGAAGACAAAGCACACGTACAGACGCGAGTAGTCTCCTGAATTACGCAGTTCCAATCTTCGAACTTATTCCTTCGAGTCAAGAACCACTAACCCGTTGCGTAGCTCTCCATTCGGCTCGTCACGTACGCTTCTGTGATCTACAATCTTCACGTGTTGACTGAAAACGAAATCAGGAATGTTAACCTGGAAGTCCGGCAGTGAGATCGGGTCCAGCTTCAGCGCTGCTCTCGCACCCTTGCTCCACTTGTACACCACCTTGTCTGCTGTGTAGCCATCTGAACGTTTTTTTTTAACATTCTGTCCTTCTTAGCATTGCGCAAGGTAGGTCTGAGTCAAGGGTCGAATGAACTCACAACTCTCAATGCCCAACTTGCACAACTGCGCGTCGAATGGAAAGAGAGTGAGATCCATGCTGCACGACGCTAGAAGGGAGAGACGACGAGAGTAGAGGATGTGACCCTCGTGGTCCAGTCTGCAGTGGAACATTAGAACATCCGAACAGCGATCACACTCCCAATATTCTTCGAAGAAGGCGTTATTGATGATTGTTGCATGCAGGATGATCAGTTTGCTCAACTAATTAGTATTTGGAAATTCCAAAGGTGAATCTTTGACGAACCCGGACTATTTCTCCCTACCTGAGCAGCGACCGATGCGTGATACTCTGTTTCCTTGGATTTTTCGATGAGATTGCATTGGGCACGAAGGTGTCTGGGTACCAGAGAGAAGTGGAGTAGGACTCGTGCAGGGCGAGTTCGGTCTGAAACACGAACCACTCGATCCATTTTCTTCATAAATCATGTTTCCTCGAGTGTCTGCAATCAAATGTGACCAGTTTTGTCTGAAATTCAGGTTGGAAACGTGTGCGAATGTTATTGGTGCCCCACAATATTACAGCGCACGAATCTCTAGCTCTCGCCTGCTTCCGTGGCGCAATCGGCAGCGCGTTCGGCTGTTAACCGAAAGGTCGGTGGTTCGAACCCACCCGGGAGCGTATCTTTTTGCCTTCCTTCATTGTCATATTCCTCGACTTTCTTTGCACAAATCATTCGTTTTGAGGTTGTGTCAGCAACTTTTTCTTACACTCTTATGATCGATGGACTAGATGACTCGCTCTTGTCAATGTTCTCTAGTTTCCCTGACAGGTGAGAGAGCATAGTGAATGAGGAGAGAGACGATTGCTCGATGGACTAGAGTGAATCCTCTTTGACGTGTCTCACTGGAGGTGCGAAACTGTGTAATAATAAGCGCTCGTGAGTGAGTTTTACGCCGAGTGACGCAAGGGATCAGTCAGACTAGAGAAGATCAGCAACAATTCACGGGAGAACTACTGCACACTCGCCTTTGGAAGATGATGGGTGAGAGAGAAAGAACCAGGCCTACTCACTTTATTCTTGAACAGCTTCGGACTATACTGCAGCCGCTGATCACGCCAACTCTCGCGGTAGAAGAGTTCGAGGGAGTAGTCCTGAAAAGCATCTTGAGGAATCTTTCACTTTTGCTTCTGTCAAATAAACAACATCATTATGAGCAGGTAAACATTTGGCTTTTGCAATAAGTTGATCAGCTAATTTTTGAAACTGCAATCTCACCATGGTGACCTCCGACACGGAGCGAACGTTGCTCACGACGATGGAGACTGCGACCTCGACTGGTCCTAAATGAAGAAAACTCCTCTCAAGTCCTCATGTTCTCTCATGATCGAGTGGTAGAAAGTTATCGGTGTGTGGAATCAAAGAATTCATCAGAACAAGGTCAAGAATCTAACCTCCATCGGCCGGCTCGGGCACCTGCCGGTGGTCGTACGCGATGCGTTGAAGGAACTGCAGGAAGTCACGGGTTTCTCTGAAATTGAGTTCCTCTACTATTTTATAAGAATCCCTTCTGCTCCTTCTAGGTCCTTGACTTGAGTGCAAGGATTTTTTTGAACGTTTTTCAAGCGGTAAAAAAAGAGTAGCCAACCCCTGCTGCATGATCGAATCCTTGCTGAACGATCCCGCACTGATATCCTCCCATACATTCCTTTCCTAATCTCATATCATCTTTCACGTTTCACGTATCACTCTTATCTCACTGTTTCGCGTGAGCCAGTTTCCAAAACCGTTCCAGAATACTCACCCTTGTTGCATGATCGAGTCCTTGCTGAACGATCCGGCACTGATATCCTCCCCTGCTCCCTTCTCCTCCTCTTCCTCGTCATCGTAGAGGTCGTCGTCTTCTTCCTGAAAGATGTAGTGGATTGGAAGAGGAAGTCGCCTGACTCTCTCCAATTCGCGTGCTCTCTCGCGTTGTCTGACCTAATGGAAATACAGCGAGTAATAGCAGCTGGTTCTAGTTCTATAAGCTCAGTGAGAGGTCAGTCACGCCGTTTTCACTCCAACATTATCTTGAAAAGCTTCACGAAATTAATTCCAGTAACAAACGCGCTCACCATTGACGCATCACGACCGTTCTTCAGCACGAGTGTTCCTCTGCCAGCGATTGCGAACTGCAATGAACTCCTTAGAACAAAATACGAGAGAAATGTCAGCGAATCCTGTTCTCCGTAGACTATTAGTGAATCAAGAGTTGAACATCTCAGTACGGAACGGCTGATGCATACCTGAGCAATTGCCGATATCAATCCCGCAACGATCAGTAAACGAAGCATTGACGCCCCTTCTTTCTGAAAATCGGAAAGTTCGAATTCAATGAATTGACGAAAAAGCAGATATTTGAGAGACGAGAGCAGCGAGCGAAGGAAGCATGTCACGGAAGAGAGGGAACTACTTGAGAAATGAACCCTCTCAAGAGTGGATAAAACAAGGCTGCATTTCAATCTTGCAAGGTAGAGAAGGGGTATGTATAAGAATGAGTTTCACAGGGATGAAAGACGCTCAGCAGGCCAATTAAAAGATCTCGGAACATGGATGCATCCAAATTCAAAGCTAACTCCTCTTCAGCATGGTCTTCCATAGTTCAGAAGCAAGCACACTCGAGTGTGCGAGGATGCAACAGCCGCAAGACGAATGAGAAGTCCTCGAATGAGAAGGCTTGATCTTTGACGTGTCCGATCCTCATCAATCATCTTTGTGTCAACAACAAGAAGTAGAAGCAGGAAGAAACGTCGAAGAGAGCAGATGCTTGGAGCAGCTTTGTTGCCGATCCGAATGAATTGGTGTTAGCCTTGAATTTATACTGAATGGAATGAATTCTGCTGAATAAAGCGACAAGAGTAAGAGAGTGAAGAGTGGTTCAAGGACTATTTGCTCAATATTCAAAAAGGAGAAAAAAAATTAAAGTTATCCGATGACTCAGGTGGAAGAAATAGAAATTACTGGGCGTTGACATCGATCGCAGATCGTAATTACAGATGCGAGAACCCGACCCGGTGCAAGAGGAGTGGGACTATCGAGCGGAATTGGTAGAAAGAATAGCTCAATTGGGGCGCGAAACGGATCAAACAATGGATCAACTTAGGCGCCGATATCAATATGTACTCTTTTTTTATAATATTGTTGTGTCCTTGCCTTGTACTCGCGCTAGTCTAGGAGTGGTATATGTTTTATCCACAATTAAACCAGGTAAATACTCCTACTGCACAAGGGGAAAGGGGTCACTATCCGTTAAGGGAGACGGGAGCTCGAGTGAGACTCGCGGGAGGGAAGAGGGGGAGAGGGAGAGAGAGACAAACAACTCTCGGCCCTTGATCTACCTAGAGAGAGAGACGGGCGCGGAGAGGAGTAAACAACCGAGTGATCAAACTAGAGACGATCACTGGGCCGACCACAATGGTCTTTGAGTAGGGGGAAACTCTACGATACAACAATTGGGATTTTTTTAGCATCAGATGATGCTTGATCAGATGCGTCGAACGCACGACGAGTACGAGAACGCGCTGCGCGAACAACTACGAAGGAGAGAACGAGTTAGTGCGATTCAGTGACAATTGAGACGTACCGAAACAGATTCTGATTGTAGTTACGAGAATAGATGGGGCTAACTTTTCAGCTCGAACGGATGGCTGCAGCTGCTGCAGCAGCTACGACAGCTCAGGAAGAAGAGCGAGCTCCACTTAGGAGATCCACGAGGATACGAGCAGCACCTGGTGGGAACCTTATCACTTGTATCCTTTTTCGCGGCCTTTGCAGTTTACCTTTAACCAGTAACCAATATGAGCTTATCTTATCATTTTTAAATAACATTGCGCTGCGAATTATCATCTTTGCAGCTGATCCGGCACCTGCAGCCGCAGCAGCCACGCGGAGACGTGGACAGCATTGATAGGACCGCTGGCCTGTCTTTTCGCCCTCGATCACACCATCTCCGTTGCCCATTGTACAGTTCAAAGTTGTTTCTATTCTCCCTCTGGTTCGATTCTTGTTACCTCCGTTTTCTCTTCATTCCGAATCAGTTCACTGTCGCTGTTCTAATATACGGTCCTGCCTATTTGATCCTATAATATTTGTATTTGTAAGTAATTTTTGTATTTTCTCATTCCATAAAATAATGCTCCGCAAGCAACAGACGACTCTCATACAGATGCCACGTGAAATTCACGAGGGCTCACTCTTTCTCTCTTCCTCTCACCACAGGTGGAGACTTGCGGCGGTTAGCGGCAAGAGATAGGGAGAGGAGCGAGTGCGGACGTGAAAATAGCGCGCGCCGCGTGCTATTTTTCTCCCCATTTCGTCGCTTATTTCCGCTCGCCGCTTCCTAAAATTAATGCCGCGTACGCGAGCCGCTTCCGCGCCTGCCGCGGCTGGCGCATCTGACGCGGATGCGGCGGCCTCCGCCGAGGCCGCGGGCGGCGAGTCGTCGACGCCCAGCTGCACAGTGTGCTTGGAGGACTTATCCGCCAAGGTTAGTGATGTAATTAGTTAGATTCTGATGGTAATGTTGCTGTACAATGGGTAGGATCACGGAGGATTTGTTCGTGAGATTGTTTTCAATTCGAAAATAGTAAAAATGCAATGCATTTGCAGAGAGAGCTTCGCCTGCAGCCTTGCGGGCATGTCTTCCACCGCACTTGCATCATAAACTGGCTGGAAACGAGAGAGGTTTGTTGAAATTTGTTGAATCGCTAGTTACTTTCAAGGAAAGATATCCATCAACACGCATCCCGAATTGTAGCCGGTTGTCATAGTGATATGGCCCCGCATTGCCCCGGCGAGAGAGAGAGAGAGAGGAAGGCAAAGATTGGGGGAGGCGCTCTCGGATATGCCGCACAATAAATTCAAGCAGCGAGGGATGGACGAGCGTGGTAGAGGGGGCGTGGGACGGGAGACTCGACGGGGGATAGTTGATGGTTAGGACACAGCGATTTGTGAGTGATGATACGCGTAGAATGAAGAAAACTCAGAAACGAAGGAAAAGTGTTAGAGGACTTTTGCAAATCTGAATATAAATTATCCTTTCAGTGTTCTCACCAACAACTCTGCCCCAACTGCCGTACGAGTGTGTTGGCAGTGAAGAACCACCATGGTCGGGATAACTTCTTCAAGGCGGATTGCTTCGGAGGAAGTGGAGAGGTGAGTGTGTAATTAAGCGTGGGAAGTGGAGATACTGGAAAATTAAGAGCACAGATCGAAAATGCGGGCATAGGCCTCTTCCGGTTTGAATTGATAATAATTGCGACCTTTCTAGCCCACGAAAAACGTGGTGCTTCGTCGCAGTGCAACGATGGACACGGACGTCTATCTTGTCACAGCTATCCGACGTGCACAGTGAGTCGTTCACAGATATTAACAGTGCGAACAATTAACGGCCTCTCATTCGAACAGCGGCTAAAAGCGAGAAAGTGATAGTGACAATTCCTTCAGAAACGATTTCCGCGAGGTCCAGATAGACCATGACAAATTCATCGCTGAGGAAGCTCCTCAGTCGATTGTGGACGATTGCAAGGTTGTGATGCCTTAGTTCCGATTTAGAAGTAAGGCAGCCAAACGATTGTGCAGTATCGTTCTCTCTTTGACCGTCACAGTCCACTGGGCTTCTTCAAAACACTAGGCCACCATGAAATCGACTGTTAGAATTGTTCTTTGTAGTGCTTGGAAACCAATGCTTGACTAGTGATTAAGAAATAATCTAGAGCGGCCACAATTCAAATACGAAATTCAGGCGGAAATGGACAAACTTACAAGGCGGAAAGACACCTACCTCGAGATGAAAATAATCTACGGAAAAGGAGGAGTGAGTTCATTGAAATACAACGTCCATTGTATAATTGCATTTGAACAAAAAAAATGTGAATTACAGATAAAATCAAACAAACCTTTACCGAAAAAATCAATAATTCCCTCAAATGATGAAGATGATGAAGCGTTCGGCGCTGGTAACAGATATATCAATTTCAGATGCGTGAAGCAGATACGGAGCGAAAGGCGTGGAACTTCGAGGCGGAAATGGCCCTTGTGGATGACGAATTTAGGATGCAGGTCGAGAGAAGAGACCACCACCAGCGACAACACGACCGAATCGTGATTGAGGTAATGAAGCAAAACTTTTTAAAAAAACTGAAAAGGGTGAAGCGGTTGGACGTTTTGGCCCTGTCATAACTGTTGCGTTGATTGGTGCTTATACTCATTCAACTATTACATTCCAGCAAATGGAACTTTACCAAAGAATGAACGCACTACTCCAGGAACAACAGAGGATAGAACGAGTGAGTGCAGTTCACTGAGGGCTTGAGACTACGTTGAACAGATTCTGGGTCATATCATAATAAAAATATGAGCATGCCCATCACATTCGGCACTTTCTAGAACCCCATATCACACTATTTCAGAAAGATGGCATTATTGACCTGTGCACAATAGTTGCTTGACTTTTTTCGCATACGGCCTCATATGGAGATCACTTGTTACTGGAATAGATGGGGAATTGTTAGCATTTCAGCTCATACGCGGCGAACCAGCCGCTGTCGGTGATGCAGCAGCAGCTGCTGCGGCTGCTGCAGCAGTCCCTGCGGCACCCGCAGCTCAGGATGCGGAGGTCGCTCCTCTGCGAAGGAGCGCGCTCCGTCTCACGAGGAGACGAGCGGCAGCAGGTGAGCAATCTTCACTGAGCCATTCACAGTTGTCTACCTCTCTTTCGGCCGGAAATCTGGGATGATATGCCGTAACTTTGCAGCAGATTCGGCACCTGCAGCACCTGCAGCTGCACCCAAGCGACCGCGCGGGCAGCAGTGAACGTCGACCTCAACTTGTCGAGGACTTGTCGTCCATCAAAACAATACTGATAATCGACATGCAAATCCACCTGTGATTGTACCATTGTGATTTCGCTCTAGTCTCATGTTCCTTTCGATTCCGTATTCTCATCCGATGGAGTCGGCGCACTGTCCCGCTCCATGATTATGCATTGATCTCATTGTCATATTTTATGAAATACATTATTTGTCTAGTGTGACCTGCGATTCATTTGGGCATTTCATTTAATTGTTCACATTTTCGTTCTCTCATCGAAAATTCTACGATTTTTATTAAGAGTATTGCTACAGAGTTTTCGTCATAGTGATTGCACATTCTATCGCACGACTATATTTTGAGAAAAAAATTTCTAATATGCAAATCAGAAGCGAAAGTGATGCATCGCCAGAAGGAGCAGAGTCTCTCCACGTTCATTTTTATCGATGGGCTGTCTAGCATTATCAGAACAGATGAATCAACTGTCTTCTAGAACAAGTATATTAGTGTTTCACATCCTACGGCTATTGTTTGTCTTCCCCTTCACTACAAGTCGTAGAATCTTGGAAAGCGGAAAAGCATACGTTTCGTGTTCGAAAAATGTGCCGATGCTTGCTTTTTATCGCTCGCTCCATGTGACTATTGCAGAAAACAGACGCGATTGACACGCGTATCAAACCGTATCAGTCAATCGTATCAAACCACACCACTCTGGTGAACCTTTGCACTAGCCGCGCTCGAACCGTATTATAGGTTTCTTTTTTCAGGCCAAATGCCTAAACTAGCCGTATCTAAGAACGCTGCCTCGCTCGAAGCATGGAGAAAGACGCTGAATGATGTGAGCTTCAGCTTTTTCTTGAGAAAAAAATCGAAGCGGTTCAGGAAATCATTCGCTCGCCATTTCCACCGATTGATCCTCCAACCGAACCTCTGGTCACGCGAACGATGCGGGCTCTAAGGGAGAATGCTGAGCAAAGTCCAGATAAACCTGCGGTGGTTAGTCACTCTCCGGAAACTAAGTGAAGTTTGGTGGTGCAATTTTCAGTGGTACATAATGAAAATAGTGAGAGCCCGCTAATTCTCTTGCAGATCGACGCTTTCAATCAACAACGCCGTCTCTCTTATCGGCAGGTGCATGATCAGGTGAGTGCTTGCTCATTGTAAGCGTGACGACTAACCATGGGTCCTACGAGAATGCATAAGTGCTCTATAACTTCAACTGTCTCTGTAGTTCTGCCTAACGCTAGTGATACCGGCTCACAAGACAATTCCAGGCACTCTCAGTTGCCTCTTTTCTCCACACTCGAGGGTTCGGAGTGGGCAATCGAGCAGCGGCCGTGCAGCCGAACTGCGTCGAGTGAGTTGACCTGATGAATTTTCTTACTGAAGAATTTCGCAATCTCAGATACCCCGTCATCCATCTCGGTGTCTGGTGTGCTGGCGGGATCTTCGTCGGGTGCAGTCCGGATCTGAATCATAGTAATCACTTTGTATTATAAAAAAAGGCTTCAGAAACTATAACTCTAGTTTCGGTGTTCAACAGCGACGATCACAGATGAAATCGCCTACCAACTGCGAGATTCGACCTCTTCGATTGTGTTCACATCTGAAGCATTGCTCGAGTCGCTGATGAAGGCAGTTGAGGAGTGCTCGGAAGTGAAAGTGGGCTTCAGAACTTGATTTATGCTTTCAATTTTCGCCGTTCATGCATCACGAAGGACTGTCTTATTTCAGACAGTGATCTGCATCCGGTCAACTACTTCTCCACTTCCTGACGGAGTCATCGATTTTCAAGACGTTCTCGATTGCGAGCCACTTGTAGAGCTCGTACCTGGTGGGATTAAACTCGATCTCTCTTTGAAGAAAATATTGCAGTGGAAATGGACGCTCCCTGCATTGTCTACTACTCCTCCGGAACGACCGGAAAGCCGAAGGGAGTCACGCATTCTCATCGAACGAGCCACTGCAATACGGAGATCTGGAGACGGTTGGCAAAAGAAAATAATGTGAACTATCAAGAAGCCTCATATTTCAGTCATTTCCTCGACGAAGTCTACCCAGCTCTCGGCGTTTCCGAAGTCGATTGGCATCAGGTTTGCAGCATCAAGGAAAAGTCATAATGTCGAATGCAGGAACATCAAATCATCTCCACTGGCTGCTTTCACGTATTCGGGTTCGGTCTACTCAATGTTTGCCTGCTCACAGGATCTCCGGTTGTTCTGATGAGCAGATTGGATGAGGCTCTCTACATCAAGTTGATTGGGCAATTCAAGGTAAGCCGTTCAACGTTTTCGAAAACTGAATCAGTTAAAGCCTCGCTGTCTCTTCGTCTCGCCTCCCATCTTTGCTTACCTGGCGAAGGATGAAGCAGGGCGTGCAGCACCGCTCGTGTCTGTAAAGGTCGGATTAATTTGAATTTTTTTGGAAAAAAATAAAAAATATATAATGAAAATTCAGATGATAATGTGCAGCTCGGCCCCCGTCAGTCAGGAACTAAGTGACGAATTTCTCTCGCATCACCCGAATGTCAAGTACATCGTTCAAGGTAATAGAGATGCTATAGATTCATTGCCAATTTTACAGTATTCATTTCGTTTTGAAACGTAGGAAACAACCTCAGCAATCCGTAGTACTAGATGCTAGGCAGAATTTAAACGACACAGAAAGAGAGAAGTATGCAACGTGTGAGAAAAAAGTGTGAAAAGCCGTGATTACATTTTTCTTGCAGGTTATGGCTCAACGGAAACAGGCGGAACCCATCATCCCCTCCTTCTTCAAGAAGGAGCGAGTGCCTCCAGTGGAGTGCTCGTGGCGGGATACGAGCAGAAGGTGTGATATTTACTATTTCAAAGTGATCGGGTCAACGGGAACAATAAGAATCACTTCTAGATCATCGACCTGAGCACTGGCAAGACGTGCAAGCAGGGAGAATGGGGAGGGATCTGCTTGAAAGGTGGTTTTCTAATCTCGCCTTATACCTGCGCTTGTGAAGGAAACTATCAAACATTCACAGGGCCAGGAATCATGCTCGGCTACCTCAACCAGCCCGAGGCGACCAAGGAACTGTTCGATGACGAGGGATGGCTGCATTCTGGTACGTATTCTTTACTATGCCCTTTTTAGGGTTCACCTGAAAATTAAATAAAACGGGACCTGTTATAATGTCGAGGACCACAACGTGTTGTTATCAAATGCATACTATTCAAAGCTAGGAAATCGTCATCAATCGAACTGAACCAGTTGACTACAGGCGACATCGGCTACATCGACTCTTTCGGCTGTATCTTCATCGTCGATCGAGTGAAGGAGCTGATCAAAGTGAACTACGCGAATCAGACTTTGCAGGTTTGAATGACAAATGCGTGCCACTCTATCAAAAGATGTGCCGTTAGAGAGATTGTAATTCGATGCATTCAGGTCGCGCCCGCCGAGCTCGAGGGCGTGCTCCTCTCTTCATCCTCCATCCGAGACGCAGCCATCGTCGGAGTGCCGCAGGAGAATGTACTCAGCGCTTACTTCAACTTCATTGCCTAAACATTTTCCTCGGGTTTTCACCCAAAAACCATTCCAGGGAGGCGAGTTGGTGCGCGCATTCGTTGTCAGAACCGATGAGAATCTGACTGGAGATGAAGTGGAACGGATCATTGCAGGTGCCCCCTTTCTCCGCCAAAGCATGAGGGGTTTGACAATCCTTGCGCATGAAGAACGTTAATTCCAGACAAACTCGCCGCGTTCAAGCGAATCACTGGCGGTGTTGTCTTCGTGGATGAAATTCCGAGATCAGCTGCTGGGAAGATTCTGAGACGCGAGTTGAGGGATTGCTACTGAACGATTCAGTCCATTTTCTTAGTTCACAATTACTGTTTTCGGATGAATCGACATTGTCAAATGTTAGCTAAAATTGAAGACGAAAGTTTATACTACTAGCAGGATCCGGTGTTTGAATACGGTTCTACCGTACTCTTGGCTGCTTTTCAAAATATTTAGCGTGACTCGTCGATAACATAAATCGAGCGCCCAAATTCTTTTAACCCTTTTCCTTATTTCATTTTAGTGCCTACTTGTAGACGGCAAAGTTGTTACTTTCTCTTTACAAGTCAAGTACCGACCATTTCTCAATCGCTCCGATCAGTCTTTCAAACACTGCTTTCTGCCATACTAACGTCCCTGATGTTTAGCATGATCACTCGGTCCAAACGCCTCAAGCTTTCTCCTGACGCTGATTCTCCTCGAAACCAGCGTTTTGAAGATGCCGCAAATTCAGCCGAAGGCGGCGATTCCGATGCGAAGATTCTTTCTGATCTAGAGCAATTGCCACGAGAACTGCTCTGGAGCATAATGGAATGCGCGCCCGAAGTGGTTCTCAAGCTAAGGCTTGTCAGTTTCGCTCTCGTCTGGTAGCTCAATATTAGCGCTAGTTTATCAAATTCAAAAGTGAACATCCGGAAACCAATTTCCGGCTTCGCGAACTTTGCAATCAATCGTGGATAACTACGCGCTGCAGCCGTCGACGATCCTTCTCGTTGACGAAATGCGAATTTACAAATATTTGTCTCCATATAGCCAAGTAAGTGCAATGATAGGATCGTTTTTCAATGTATCTATTAATGTCTAGGGCCACGCGATCAATTTGCAAATTCCAATGAGGAAGACAAAGCTATTCAAATTACGACTCAGCTTACGCAACCCTAAATCCAAATTGAACCTGCGTCGTAATACGCTCTGGAATCAAGGAACAGAATCGATAGTGAGCCGCATATTTGCAGAAATATATAGTGTATCTCGAAATGGACTATTTGCAGCGTTACAGCCTGACACATCAGTCAGCTAATTTCAACAATTGGAATAATCTCGAACTCATAAAAAAGTCAATCGGAGGAAAAGCTGAAACAGTGGAGTTAGCAAAATATGAGGAAGTGTTGAAGGCGAAAAATAACTTTCTCAAGGGAATTCGATTCAGAAAACTCAAAATACAGTTTCATGTTATGCCCAATGGTGCATAGTAAGTTTGAACCCTTAAATTTTAAACAATTTATTAATTTTCAGCCAACATCTTTTGAAAACAATCGATGCCCACAAAATCAATAAACTTTCACTGGAAGTAGCCCGATTTTCAACTCCCGATGCAGGTCAGAAAAATAAAATCTGGAGCGGGGAATGAATGTGCAAATTCAGCGAGCATTCTTCTACAACTATCCACGCTCGTAGAATCCATCCACATCTGCCGACAACCCATTTCCCAATACGAAGAACCCACCGAAATTTGCTCATTGTTTGAAATGAAAGACCACGATTGGGCGGAAACCATTATTAAAATGCTTTCGGGGAAGCTGAACAAGCTCTACATAGATAATACCAGAGAGAGACAATGCCTCTCAACAGAACATGCGGAGACCCTGAGAAAGGTTTGTATTTACAATGTGGAGTCCAAGAAGGCCCAGGGAATTGCCTTCAGAAACTGCCAACACTTGGAGGTAGTGTTTGGTTTGAAGCTGCGTGTGAGAAGCAACAAGACTCTCTGAACTACACATCAAATGACTATTCCATTAAAGGTAATATAGTTTTCACTGATAATCTTTTGGTAAAAAAAATGATTCCAGTTGATCGCTTAAATGACAACCACAACTTCAATTCTCTTCAAATAAAACATATCTCGAGAGTCTCAGAAGCGGAAGACTTTTAAAACGATAAACTTTCTCCTTCGTTTGTTTCGAATAATTCACTTTTCTTCATTATTTTTAAAATCAAACAACAATCTTTGCCACATCTTTGATATTTGTGTAGTTCATTGGAGTAAATACCTTGGAACAGAAAGAGTGTGTTCTCCAAAGAGGGCCTCTTGATAATGAACCTCATCCATCACGTATTGACAAGGAGCAGATCAAAGTGAACTACAGGAATAAGACACTCCAGTTGCTTGTGATAAAAACCCGAAATAGCATTGGGAACAGCACATTGCAGGGGAGAGCAAGTACGGTATCCTCCTTTGTCATTTTAATGCAAAAGTCACATTAGATGAACAACTGCGCGTCCTGAAGTAGCTCTGTTTCTTTGCAGTTTAGATTGCACCCGCCGAGCTCGAAGGCGCACTCCGCTCTTCGCCCTCCATCCGAGAAGCAGTGATCGACGGAGTGCCACATGAGAATGTATACGCTTAGCTCAATTCAAGTTCATTGCCAGGCATATAGAACAACAGATGTTTGTCATCAGAAACAATTTCATGGGGGAGAGTTAGTGCGTGTGTTCGTTGTCAGAACCGATCAGAATCTGACTGGAGAGGAGGTGGAGAGGATCATTGCAGGTGCCCCCCTTCCCTGCCAAAGGAGGAGGGATTTGGTATTCCTTGCGCAAGAAGATTGTTATTTCCAGACAAGCTGGCCCCGTTCAAGCAGATTACTGGCGGAGTCGTCTTCGTGGATGAAATTCCGAGATCGGCTGCAGGGAAGACTCTGAGACGCGAGCTGAGAGATCGCCTCTGACCGATTCAGCCCATTTTCTTAGTTCACAATTATTGTTTTCGGATGAATCGACATTGTCAAATGTTAGCTAAAATTGAAGACAAAAGTTTATACTACTAGCCGGATCCGGTGTTTGGATACGGTTCTACCGTACTCTTGGTTGCTTTAAAAAAAAATTAAGCGTTGCTCATCGATAACATAAATCGCGCGTCCAAATTTTTTTCACTCTTACTTTTCCTTATTTCATTTTACTGCATACTCGTTAACGGTGAAGGCCATTTCTCAATCGCTCCGATAAATCCTTTCAATCACTGTTTTCTACCATACTAATGTGCTTGATATTCAGCATGCTCACTCGGTCCAAACGGCTCAAGCTTTCTCCCGACGCTAATTCTTCTCGAAACCAGCGAGTTGAAGATGCATCCAATGCAGCAGAAAGAGAAGCGATTACGAAGACTCTTTCTGATCTAGAGCGATTGCCCCGAGAACTGCTCTGGAGCATAATGGAATGTGTGCCCGAAGTGGTTCTCAAGCTGAGGCTGGTCAGTTTCGCTCACGTCTGGTAGCGCAATATTAGCGCTAGCTGTTCAAATTCAAAAGTAAATATGCGAAAACCAATTTCCGGCTTCGCGAACACTGCAATCAATGGTGGACAAATACGCGCTACAGCCGTCGACGATCCTTCTCGTTGACGAAATGCGAGTCTTCAGATATTCTACTTCACATCCACATCAAGCAGTGTGTGCCCACAAAACTGTGATATTTTATTTGTTCAATTTATTAACAGGGATTCGCGATCAGCCTGCAAATTCCAAACAAGAAAGCATTACTGTTCGAATTACGCCTCAGTCTGCGCCATCCCAAGTTCCATACTCCTGGCGCGTCCTGGAGGCACACTCCAGACACCAGAGACTCGAGAGTAATTACATATTTGCACAATCGTAATTTGTAATAATTCTGTTTGCAGTTGTACACTCTTAGAGGTTCGTCGTATACTTTCCAGTTCAACATTGGGAGCCAGTTCGAACGCCTGAAGGAATCGATTGGAGGAAGAGTTGGAAGAGTGGAGTTATGCCGTTATGAGAGCGTGTTGAATGATGTCTCTAAAGTTTTGAAAGGAATTCGATTCAAGAAACTTGAAATAAAATTAGCAATAATGCAAGATGACACATAGTAAGTTCAATCCGTTCACAGTATTCTTCCCCCGACATACAAGGGGCAACTCATCAAGTGTAGAACTGCAAAATTTCAAAGTTTAAAATGTTTCTGATGCTCATCTCGAAGCTCATTTGAAAAACGTGCGAGTTGAGCGAAAGGTGAAATCGAGATGAGATTCAGAAACATCCCATACTGGAAAGTCAATTTTGCAAGATCTGCGCGGGAAAAAAAACCAAAAAGATAATCCCTTCATACTCCCTTGTTTTGCAAAATGAATAGGGGTCAGAACGCTGAGCGTTGCTTCACGGGGATTCATTATTTCCAGTCAACATCTCCTAAGAATGATCAATTCTCATCAGTTGGATAAACTCTCGCTCGAAATCGCTGAATTCACGACTCCCGATCCAGGTTAGTATAATGCAAATTGTTGCGAGGAATGAAGGAGGCAACTCAGCCAGCAATCTTCTCGAACTATCAACAGTCCTTGAATTCATTCACTTCTGCAACCCTCGTTGTTCCAAACCTTCTGAAAGTGGCGGGTTATTCGGAATGGTCGATCTCAATTGGGCAGAGACTGTTTCAAAGATGTTTTCGGGAAAGCTGAACAAGCTCTACATAGATAATAGGAATACCAATGAATATCTCTCCAACGATCATGCTGATTCACTGAGAAAGGTTTGAATTTTCGACGAAAGGACCAAGAAGGCGGAAAATCTTTAGCATCTGCCAATGCTTGAAAAGAGTATTTGGTTAGAAATTGTGTGTGACAAGCACCAAGAACCTCTCAGCTACACAGTAAACGACTACTCAATCAAAGGTAGATTTTACTGAATATCTTTGGTCAAAAAATGTTTCCAGTTGATCGTATAAACAAAGACTTCGATTGTCTAAAAGTGAAACATATCTCGAGGCTGTCAGAAACGAAAGACTTTTACATGTATTGGGAGAGGAATCAAAGATCGTGATCGTCTCTTTTGAATATCGAGTGCAACTATTTTCATTTTGTTTACAAACGTTTTGTATGGTTATCCAGTGTTTGTATTACTGCTTCTGTTGCGTTTCTTTATGTATCTCTCAAATCAACGCTCAAACGATCCGCTTACAAAACATAACAAAATCATCTACACAATGGCGATAGATCACATCACTATTGCCGGATGCCCTCGCTGCTGGCTGTTCCAGTCCGCATTTTTCTCGTCGTGGTCCTCTCTAGGGTTGGCTAAACGAATACGGAAAACCGGCGTCGAAATGAGAGGGGGAGTTTCGAAAAAAAAAGGAATAACGGCATCGTAATGAAATAGGGAGGGGGAGGCGGCGCGTTTCTCTCACTTCGACGCCGAATAGAATAATGGCGCCGTTCTTCCGTTATTTTCCGAAACCCCCCCCCCCCTCTAATTTCGGCGCCGTTATTCCGTTTAGCCAACTCTAGTCCTCTCTGCAGCAACAAACTTGTCATCTACGAACATTCAACAGATGATTGTTGAGCGTATCCGATAGTAATAATGTGCAATTATGCTCCATTATATGATTCTACCCACCTCCGTCCATGAGGAACCTCCCCAGGAGTTCACGGGAAGATCCGGAACCATCCGGTTCGGAGCCATAATCAAACACGAGTTTGCACGATTTCATTCGAAAGAGAATTATCGCTGATGGTATGTTTTCGTCTGAACATTTGCCGAGGTCCTCTGCAACTTGCCTTAAAAAGTTACAAAAAATTCGTATAATACGTCGAGCTTCAACAGTCGATCCGATGACTTCCTTTCGATATTCACTTTGACTCTCTCCCTACGGAAATCGGCCAACAAATGATAATCCTGACAATCTCAGCAATGCAAAAGTACAAAAAATAGACAAATCGTTCAGGCATATCAGAATTTTGTTTCAAATGCTGACCATGAAATTTAAAAGGACGCGTAACTTTGTTTGGTTCAATCATTTTAGTACTTATTCAATGTTTGGCGTCAACAATTACGCTTGTATCGATAGTTTGCTACAAACTACTCATCAGCCAGTGTTTTCATATTTTCAAGGTATGTGGCTTTAGAGCACCGTGTAAATATTCTCTGAATCACAGGATGGACTCTCCCCCGGCGCCCAAACGATCCAAAGTGACTCCTAGCGCTGGTACGTCTCAAAGAGAACGAAAGGAAGATGCGAAAGGTTCAGGAGAAGTCGCCTCGAATGCGAAGATTCGTTCTACCCTTGAGCAACTCCCACGAGAACTGTTATGGAGAATCATTGAAAACGCACCAGACGCTATTCACGAGCTAAGACTGGTTAGTGTCTTACGCTATCATGCTAAATATTATTTCTTAGTTGGCAGTTTGATCAAGTCAATTTCATAACCAAACTAATTCTGTGCATGGGGCGTTTCCATTACTAAGAGAGGGGACTACCATGTAATGACCGGTAATCTCTCTCTAATTATACAGTTCGCAATGCTCTTTAATGGGCGCACATGCAAAATTTGGCTTACTCATGTTGACTTTCGTGGTTTAGATCGAGAAGCACGATCAGGCACATTTTCCAGACTTCTCGGATAATCAAAACATCGGTGGATGATGTTGTACTCCATCCTACGACAATACAATTCGTGGACTTGCTGCGATTCTGTCAAAAGACATCTGCTGTTGCACTGACTATGGCACCAAAGTATGTGAAACTGTTCGAACTACGTTTCAGACTTCGCTCACCACCATTGGAGCTGAGAAAGAGGCTGAAAAAATACGATTGGACGAAGCGTTTTGTGAGTATTTATGTACGCAATACATTAGTCCACGCAATGTTCAGGCATATCAAATGAGTTTCGATTTCGTTGTTGATGATGGAGATATGATCGGCTCTCTGTTTGAAAGCATTGGCAAAACCGCGAAGAAGATAGAGTTATTGCATTTCACTGAGAAGAAGATGTGGGATGGAATGTTTCCACTTCTCGAAGGGATTAAATTCAATCAACTGACAGTTTACTGTGAAGTTCTTCCGGGCGATTTTATGTGAGCTCTGGGTGCTAGATGCACTTTCCTGTTTGCCACTTTACTTTTTTCCACCTTGTCCCATCGATCACCAGGTGACAGCCAATGATGAATGGAGATGAGAGAGAGAGAGAGATAGAGAGAGATGTAGGGATTGTAGATAGATCAAGCGCACAAACGTTAGCGACGAATGGAATAGTGACTGGGAAGATTAAACCCAGCATTATGAACATATTTTCAGGAATCCTCTACTCGAAGTGATTGAGGCTCGCCAAATCGACCATATCACTCTTGATGTTGCAAAAGTCGAGATTACGGAACCAGGTATGAAAACCGAAACCGGTACAATAACTAGACTGTGCTTCACCTTTTTCAGTTGAAGTTCTCCTTCAGCTCTCCAAGCTTGTCCGTTCGATTACTCTTATTCAATCTATCATTAGAGGGGGCCAAACTAGTGATCGTTATTTGTTCGGAGCTCTCAATGTGGAGTGGGGTCGTGTTATTGTCAACATGTTCGGCAACAAGCTGGATAAATTGTACATCTACAATCCAAACTATGACGAATACCTAACGCCCCAGAGCGCCAAATTACTCAGGGAAGTGAGTAAAGAAGCTTGCGCTCACTAGGGTTGCCGGTTCGGTTTCGGTTTCGGGTTTACCGGCCTCTCGTTCCCTCCCGCACGTATGCAAGCGCACGTCCGAGAAGAGGGAGGAGGAGAGGTCAAAGCCGACACAAAACCGACTCGATGTCGGCTTTGACTCGGCTTTGACCTCTTGAGGCCGAGGGAGAGTGGAGGCTAGAGACAAGAGAGGGAGCGTGCGGAAACGAGAGACGCAGAGAGGGAGAGGTAGATCACGAGGTCAAAGCCGACTCAAAGCCGACTCCGAGTCGGCTTTGTGTCGGTTTTGATCTCTCCTTCTCTCTCAAAGAGCACGTGCTCGAGTGAGAGGGAAAGAACTGACGGGGGCTCGGGATCACCGAACCCGAACCTGCAACCCTAGCGCTCACAGTTTTTTCTCAGATAATTGCAATCCATTCACCGTTGCAGCGCTTACCTACGCTTGGAAAACGTATCTGGTTCTCTGCAACTTGCTCCTATTCCATGCGTAGCCCGCTCTATGTCCTGAATAACTACAAAATAGAACGTAAGTCGCATTTGGTTTAACGAAATCGAAACAGCAAAAAAGATACTTTAAGTTAACATTTCAACTAGCTTTGCCGAACGATTTTAGTTATTTTCCAGAAATAATAGTTGTTCAAGATATACTTTCAGCTGGTTATCCGGAACATTTCAAGATGATCGATCATCAGCACCACACTCCACGCCCCATCTGCTTGAGAATTGTGCATTCGTCAAAACTGTACGAGCCATTTGTAATCTGACTGAATCTCCATATTCCACTTCGTTTGTTTCTAATAATTCACTGCTTCATCTTTTTTGAATTCATGTAACAGTCTTTATAACAGCTTTGATATTTGTATTTTTTTTTTGAGTAAAATATTGCCTTGGAACAGGAGGAGTGGATAATTATTGTTCTTCAAAGACGTGTTCTTCAAAGAGATTATGAAGTTCATATCCCACGTATGGACAAAATAATTCAGCAAAAATAAGTACTGCACTTAACAGCCCACTGCAAATAGCCAGTGGGAATCCACTACTGGTCTAAGTCGTCGGGGCGATCCTTGTCGTGCTGTTGCCTGTATTATAATAACATCAGAAACATAAAAATAAAAACATATAATGTGCTTGCCTATCTTTGAATTACAGTAATTTTAGCGTTCATTCAATATGTTTGGCGTCAAAATCATCGAAAGTTTTTTGCAAGATATTTATCTGAACTGTTTCCATTTGTATAAACGTTTAACGAACTATCGATTTCAATAGCTCAGGATGGACTCTCCCCCGGTGCCCAAACGCTCGAAGATGTCGTTCGACACTGGTACGTCTCAACTGCAGAGCCCAGGCGATTCAAAAGATGAAGAATCTATCGGTGAAGCGAAGATTCTTTCTGCCCTCGAGCAATTACCAAAAGAACTGTTATGGTCAATCATCGAATACGCGCCAGAAGTGGTTGACGAGATGAGAGTGGTTAGTTGCTTTGAATATTCATAGTTGAGTTTTTTTGGACTCATCGCAAAACGAACGAAACTTCCATGAAGTGAGAGATAATCTTTTTCTGACAATTTTGTTCTCGAGTGCGGCTGAAAAAATTCACAGTTGTGCATCCGTGCATCAATTTTCCTATAATTTATCGGGACAAATATTTTTCAGACTTCTCGGATTATCCAGCCAATTGTGGACGATTTTGCACTCCAACCACAGACATTTCGATTTGTTGACATATTGAAATTCTGCCAAAGAAGACCGATAAATGTAAGTTTCAATACCTTTGATGAGTAATGTCGTTGAGCACAGCTGAATAATGCGAATTCTCTTCTAGCCTGGCTCCTTAATCGCTCTAACTATGGCGCCAAAATATGTAAAACTGTTCGAACTTCGTTTCCATCTCCGTTCGCCACCAATGGAGTTCAGACAGAAGCTCATCAAATTCGATTGCACTTGCGCAAGTTACGTCACCCCTTCCTTTGTGAGTGTGCATGCGCATTTGTTTGCATAAGATATCAGATCGAATGTTATTTGAGGTGTATCAAATTCGAGTCGATTTTGCAACCGACAACGCGACTATGCTCGAGCCTCTGTTTGCCAGCTTTGGAAAGAAGTCGAAGAAAGTGGAGCTATTGCATTTCACTGAGAAGAAGATGTGGGATGCGATGTCTCCACTTCTCGAAGGAATGCAATTCGACCAATTGCGTGTTGAGAGTCAAGAACTTCCCGATGATATTTTGTGAGCACTTGGTGATACTTTCTTGTTTACCACTCGCGCATATCTTGCCGATTTGCATTTGTGTGGATTTCCTCTTTGTCAATTCTAGAAACGTTAGGAGTAACGACGGAAAACAATGAAATCACAAATTCTCAGGAATCCTGTCCTCGATGTGATCCAAACTCATCATGTCAACCATCTCACTCTTGAAATTCGAAAAGTCGAGATTACTTCGGATCCAGGTGAGATATCCACTTTATTAACGTCATCTACTTCTGCATTTTCAGTAGCAATTCTCCTTCAGCTATCCAAGCTTGTCAGCTCGATTACAATTATTCAAACGCCCTTCTATAGACGCCAACATAATGACCATTATTTATACGGAGCTTTTAATGTAGAGTGGGCTCCCGTTATTATCGACATGTTCGGCAACAAAATGGACAAACTGCACATCTACAATAGCGACTCTGAGGATTTCCTCTCGCCTCAGAATGCGAAAATTTTAAGAGAAGTGAGTATACAATCCACAGATCCCATTTTTATAGCATTTTAGCCTTTTTCTCTCTCTATCATTATCCCCTGATAACATGTTCAACACTGCAGCGGTTGCCAACGCTCGGAAAGCCGATCTGGTTCTCGGCAACTTGTAGTCGATTCATGCAGGGACAGGAATATGTGCAGAACGACTACAAAATTGCACGTAAGCGGCGATCAGATAACGCTCTAGTGATTGTTTGGCATTGGTCCGAAAAGAGAGAGCAGAAGATATTTAAAACTTTATTTCCAGCCGGATTTCCCGAGCACGGCTCAATGGTGGCGCATCTAAGAGACTCTTCACATCCAATCTGCTTGAGGATCATTCATTCATCGAGATTGGACGAACCACTAGTTATTTGAGCGTCGAAACTCGTAAATTCCCGTGATTTCCTCTTTGCTTCACATCGTTACCAAACATTTGTAATTGTTCATGATTATATGTAGCACAGTGTGGATAGTTATCGTTCTTGGCAGAATTTTAAGCCTTTTAGAAGCGGACTTCGAACACATTGCACAGTTACACAGTAAACAAATGGAGAGCTATCAGCAACTCAGAACTGACTACTAGTCAACTGCTGAATTTTATTGCATAAATTATGCATCACAATCATGATCTCAGTATGGCGAATAATGTCGTCCCAATGCTGAGGATGATGAATGGGTTTCCGCTATTCGAGGTCGTTGGAGCAATCCGAGTTGTCGTTTGCACTGGTTGACCGTCGTCAGGCATCACGTCGATCTGTGATAGACAATTCATTTTTTTAAATTTTTCAGTGTTCATGACGTCATGTATTTGTTCAAAATTGTGAAAAGGCTACCTGCATGGCGAATCTATCCTTGCTGCCCTCCTTCCTAGTCCATTGCACGCCGATAAACACGGACTTTCCGTCCAGAGTCCTCGCCAGTTTCTTGTTCGCACCGTACAATCTGATATGCCACTAGTCAAACAGATCAGGCGATTGAAGGAGATGAAAGATATGGAAATCCTACATCTGCTGCTGTTCGTCGTTCACATCAAATGTTCCGGCATCCTCACGTTTCGCAATCGAGAATTCACCATCGATTACGGCGAAGAGACCACTGAATTCTTCTCGGTTGAATGAGAAATTTTTGTGAAGTTTAGAAAGACTTGCCTGGAGTGCGATGCCTTGATTTCGCTATCGAAGGAAACCATATGAGAAGACGTGTAGAGCGAGTCTTCCACGCTCTTGCACCCGACGTAGCCTGAGTAATCACAGGACATCATGCAATTCAAAAGCAATTTCAAAGCGATGAAAACTGCAGCCCGCCAAATCAAATCTCTTACTCACCGGGAGAAGCAAATACAGCTGTTGAATCCAATCCAGCGGTTGTAGTGACATCTGAACAATATGTCATGTCCTAACAGTGCAATGATGCAATTTCTCACAAGCCTCTCCAGATATAACAACAGTGTTGTTCTCTCCAGTTTTATTGAAGTTGATAGTGGCAATAGGGGAGTAGATAGGGAAGGCTGTGTTGAGGATTGCAGTTCCCGAACTGAAATCTTTTTGCATTTTCGAATTCAATTCCAATAAATTATCAACGCACATCGCTTGATAAACGGGTTTGCAGGATGCATCGCCAACTGAGTCAAAGCCAGTTGCGTAAACGGATGGGTAGGAGTCCGGCTAAAATACGTACGATGTATCGGAATGATTCCACTTGGCTGACTCACAGTGTATTCCCCAGCGAATCTCGAGAACCGAATGGCGCCACTGGACGACATCACTGTCAGCAGGTCTGTCTGCACAGTGGTTCTAGTCGTGGCAGTCACATACGTTACGCTGGTGCCGTAATTGCCTGCGAAATGCATCTATTTTACACTTTCAGATCTTTTATCAATGGTGCTATTCGAGTAAAAGTACTCACTAGCGCCCTTCTCGACAGCGTAGAACACAAAGGCGGGATTAGCAGCGCCCTTGTTCTTCAACTGGTACTTTCCTCCCTAGAACCGCAATCTTCGTTGAAAGTTTCGTAATTGGGACAGTACTAAAATTGCTTACGGGAAGCTCATAGTGACCGCCAACTTTGAGATCGGAAAGATTGAGCAGGCTGAAAATTCATTTTTTTTGATAAATTACAGCGAAATTCGAAGTAAAGGTCGTGATCAGCTACGTTACTTCTTGTACTCCTTCCCGGCACTATCCACAATGACGATCTTGTCGTTTCTAGTGGGTGAGTAGACTCGACAACCAGCAGAGCAACGAAATGAGGCCTGTGAGTTTGGAAGTACAGACTTTTGAAAGACCATGCCCGCTATGTAGTGACCAATGTGTTGAACTAGAAAAAATCTTTATTATCTGTATCTATCAGCATTTAAAAACATAAAAACAAGAAATTAATCTGTTGGCGTCGAAATAAACCAACCGTATTGACTCCTCGGAGGTCCACATCGTCAAGCACCTCCGATTTCGCGAAGGTTATTCGAGAATCGACTACTGCGAATCCAATGACAAGGAGAAAAAAGAGTTTCAACATTCTTACTCGAGTTCTGAGCATTCGAATGGCGCATCTCGGTTCCTTTATTGCAGGTAATACTGCGAGTCATGAATACTTCGCAATATTTGCCAACGCTGACAACTTTCATTGTACTGATGTAACTGTTCGCCCACCATTTTGATATGGGAAGCTGACTATGACGCATGAGTATTGCAAAATTTCGCTTGAACACTGTGCATCTGACTATTTGCTTATTTTGGACCTTTGAACTGTCAAGCCTTATCAAGCAGTCAAGATCTCCACTGTTTGCACAATTCGGAGAGAGTGGCAAGAACGTCTTTATCAAAGGCTCTTTATCATTCCGTCTATGGGCAGAGTGCGTAACCGATCAGAGAAGCGAGACAGTGTGTAAAACGAGGAGAGTCACTCGTTGAATCACTGTTGACACGCCAAAGCCGCGATGACGCAAGAGATCGCGGTGAAAGCACTCAACGATCTTCCGATCTTGGTTGTTGTCGAGAGAGTGGCAGTGGGCAGAGGGTCGCTTGAGGTACCTGAATCAACCGTTTCTTTGGCTTGATGAACCATATTTCGAGGGTTTATTGTAATCAATCTGAGTGAATTGAATTGAGAGCTAGGTTACATACAAGGATAGAGAGAGTCTGCTAGTAAGCCACAAGAATAGAAACCTTTCTTTGGATGCGTAGGACGACTCACCAAAATCCAACTGGAAAGCAAAGTTGCTGCCGGGTGTCTGACGCACCCACGACAAAGCCACGGCGAAGGGTTTATCGTCGTAATGCTTGTTGTAATTGGAAGAACCGGTCAGCCTGTAAAGACGCATTTTTTGTAGAGTTCATGGGAGAAAATTTTAACTCCTTCTTGTCATTGTTGACGTTGAGGTGGATCGCTTCTCCTTGCGAGATTCCACTGTATACACCGTCGACGTCGAGGCTGGAAGATGATCATTATTATCATCTATGATAGGTACCTATGGTAACGAATTCAGTCGCTGTGGACAGACTGAAAAGAAGGCTGGAAAGTGTGAATGAAATGTATGCGACTGCCGGCGTTTGATTATAGCACTCACCTGTCCGCCAGAATCGTGAACGCCTCTGCCAATCGGGTGACCTTCGAGTGGTAGTTCTGACCGGCGGTGTAAGAGCACCCGATGTAGCCTGTGAACCGATTCGCTCGAAACAATTTTCGTAAAACAATCAGAACTGACCAGGAGAAGTGTACACGACGCTCATGGCCGCGGCCATTGGCGGGTCGCTCGCTGCAATGTTCGCTAGTTTTTACTTCGTAGTTCATGAATCCCAGTCAACTATCACTTCACGTGTACAATCTACCTCAACTAACCCTTGACTTGGTTCACCGACACAGTATGCGCTCCCACAAATCCGAAGTCGATCGTCATCACAGCGGTGGGGATCACAGGCCAGGATCTCTCGGCGGCGTGTTGGGATCTGCATGTTTTCGAAATTGGAAAGTTCATAAATTGAATTCAGAATGGAACGTGCCTCGCTTGATACACAATCCGACACTGCGCATCACCCACAGCGTCGAAACCAGTGGCGTAGATGCGTGGGTAGCCGGCCTGGGAAATCAGCTTTCACAAATTGCGCCTCTTCTTCTAAAGTTCACCGGAAATGCTCCAGTGAAACTGTCGAACTGGATTGCATCGAAACTGGAAAGAACGGTGACATAGCGAGAAGAGTCCTTGATTGCAAGGCCCAGTGCCTGCTGAGGAGCGTAAACAGCAGTTCCGGAATTGGCTGCAAGGAATGGTTGGGAATGAGAGAGAATAATAGTCCGAACAAGAGCACTCACGCAAGTTCCTTTCCACAATGTACAGCACAAACTCCGGATTGACTTCGCCTCGGTTCTCCAGCTTGTAGTCACCGGCCTGAATTTTCGTTGAACATCGAAATGCTAAGATCATACCGGAAGCACAACAGGATTCGGGGCACCAGCGTTGCCCAGGACGATATTGTTGAAACTGCAAAAGCATTTTTCATTTTTGTGATAAAGGAACAATGAAATCAATGAAACGCACGTCGCGATCAAGTTTCCATTCTGCGTGATCACTAAGAGATTATACTTCCGATCGGCATACAGAACGCATTGATTCCTACAATTGAAGTTGGCCTGGAAAAGACACTAACTCTGTTGATTTCATGCGATCACAAGCAGGATTGTTCTCTGAATGATGAGAGAACGAACCTGGTAAGTCAAGGCAATATCGGAAGCTTGCAACACTACAGAGTGTGGGAAAGTGACGCGAGCGTTGGCTAAAATAACGACTTAAAGACGTAATTGATGGAATATACGATGACTTACTCAAAGTAAGCAGCAAGGAAGCTAGAACTACGGAGCATAGCATTGCTAATAGACGAGAACTTTGACGTGAGCTTTCACTGAATGGTTCCGTTTATCAGTCAATGGCCTTTCGCTTTTTCTGATCTCTCATTGTTATCACTTACGAGTCACCATCACTTCTTTCGCACACTATCACTTCGCTGGATACTAACAGAGCAAGTGAAGGTGAGAGACTCAGACGATTGGCACCTCATTGTGTGCGCATCGAATCAGACTGACTTAGTCATCTCTGCCACACCAGGGAACCAGTGAGTACAGACAGAATCATCCCATGCTTTTTTCCAGAGAATCTCGATAAGTCAGATGTTCAAGTTGCACCGAAACCCACAAAAAACCTATTTGAATTGGCGCTCTGCAAGAGGCGCGTCTTCAGATATTTGCATTAATTCAAAATAGGACGCTCTGCTATCAAATTCGAAAAATATTGAAGATACGTTTGTGTTTGTTCAACTACAATATACAACACGATTCGGGGAATGCGAATCAACTTCGGGATCTTATCCCCAAGAGTTCTCTCCTCCATCCATCGCTACTCGGAAAGCAGTGCGTTTTTACGACTGAGAGAGGTAAACTAATCGTTCAAAATTGGCTCACTTGTTCTTTTCAATTCTTCTGTCGAGATACAGCATTGCATTACTTCCTTTTTTTGCTTGCCTTCAGAGTAACAACTTGTTTTTTTTTTCAGATTAGCATATCTCTGAAGAAAATCGTTGATATCGTGCTACTTCAAAATCGGAAAACAAAATTCTTCACGTTTCAAATCCTATCAGGAAGGGTATGGGCGTTCTATGCGTTTTAGAAGAAAACCCCCTCTCTTTGTTTGATCATAATTTTATATTAAAGGAGGATGACCCTTTATCTTCTTTCACAACAGACTGTTGCCTTCTTTTCGATCTTCGTAGTCATTATATAATGTGGAAAATGTGCTTCCCTGCATTTCACCAGAGCACTCGCATCCTGTTCAAATATGAATTTAATGACATGCTGACTGTGAGTTTTTTTTCGGCACATTCAATGCTCAATGAATTTCATATAAGGAGCTCCGAATCGCGATGAAAACAGAGGTGCTGGGCCATTTCATGCAGTTTTTTGAGCCACTCATAATTAGAAAGGAACTGAGGAGTCTGCATATTTACCAACGCAATGAAGAAGCGCTTCGTAAATGTCTGAGCATTTTTGAGAAGATGTGCATTCCGGCTGTTTTCATTCAGGCTACAGGAACAAACTTGTTAGTGAAAAATGGTGTTCAATGTTCATCAATTATCTTTCAGTATATCGTTTAGTACCCAATGGTTGCATTTCTTCGAAAAAGTAAAAGTATCTACAGTATCAATTTATGGTCTAGGCGAAATTTCGAAAGGTGCGAACAAGTGATAACGGGCGTCAAACGGATGATTGCGTTTCAGAAACGGTCAAGTTTCTCACACGTCTATCAGAAATTGCGGAAAGAATATATGATATATCAATCTCTGATGTGGAGTGTGATTTAGTCCTTTCCTTAATTAGGGAAATGTTAAGCAGAAAATGCAATTGTCTCTCGATTTATTATCGCAACTTCACTAGTGAGAGCATTGAAAGGGTTATTCAGGTATGTAAAAGATAATTTATATTTTTTTAAATAAAGCATAATTAATCTCGTTCAATCTGCAGGTTATTCACCATTTGGGAAAGCATGCTCGTTTCAAAGTTAATTATAATAACCAACTCGAAGACACTCAAATTGGATTCGCCACAGTACAATCGATTCGGAATCTTGGAACACACATAAATTCGCTACATTGAAACATTCGAATGAATTTTAAATCGTTGTTAACTAATCACTTCTCTCTTATTGTACCAACAGTGGCAAAAAAATTGATAAACGAAGAATAATATTCACAGTCATTCATGGTTTCTGAAGGATGGGCTCTCTCCCTGTCAATGGTTTATCATTTGTCAAAAAAACGAATGTGATGTTGGCAACATTCCGCCCACTCTAAGCCAGACAAACCGTGGTCATGTATGGAAGCAATTATTCACGAATAATGCGACTACCGAAAGAGTTTACGTGACTCATCAATAATAGCTGTTCATCACCACACGCCCAACAGTTGTTCAGCGTTGATTCAGCCGATTTTTCTTCTACCACACAGATATCTTTCGTATTACTGCGTTTGTGCAAGGCGAACACCCATACCAGTAAACGCAGATATATTCCAAAAGCCGCTCAATGCTCGATCCAACTGAATCATCCCCTGCCAATACAGTACAACGATTTGTTGAGAGGAGATACAGTGTTGTGGAAGGACCTAGTCACCCCCAAGGAAATGAATTTACATATTGTGCGCTGACTACTTCCCCCTTCCATTGTCCGGTGACCAGCATCACGAAAAGGGACGCGTGAAATGTGAATTATAATCGGCATTCAGGGTGATTCAACAACTAGCAGTGGGAGTAAGCGTGTGCTAGAGTGGGGGGAATTGGGGAGAGAGGAGAGAGAAGGAGATTACGGGAGCCGATAGAACGGGATCGCCTCGGATGCACTATATAACGGGAACAGCAGGCGAGCATTCACATTCACCTTTTCGTTTCGCATCTTCTGTTCAATGTAGGGCTTTGCCTGATGCATCCATTTTCTCACTTGCTCATTCATATTTTCCAGCATGCAATCTCTTATCGTCATTCTGGCTTCTCTGGGAGCTCTCGCTGTCGCAGGAAGGGGCGGATTCGGCGGAGGAAGCGGAGGCAGAGGCGGCTTTGGAGGTACGACTTGGATCTCATAAAATTTAAAAAGAAGCTTTTGCAGGCCCACCCTTCCTCGCCAACGTCACTCGTGAAGGACGCCTCGCTTTCGGACAGCTGTTCCAGGTACGAAATGGTTCCATAAGCCGGTTCTCTCTAGGTTAATACAGTTCAACGATTCAATTTCCAGAACGAGAACCAAACGAAGGCTCAGCTGAAGTCGTCCGTTGATGCTTGGGCGAGCACTTACGGAGTAGCTGTGAGTACTCTTTCCGTTCTCCAGCGTATGTCTCAAGCCGCTTAATTCATGCGATCAGTTAACGATTACAAATTTGGAATTTGAATTTCAGGCTCAAGTCACCGCATTCGAAACCGAGATGAAAACGATGCAGACTGAGCATCGCGCCAATCTCACTGCCGCTGTTGGACAACTGCCCAATGCTATCTCACAGGTACTCGCTTTGTTCATTTCCAGCATAATTTCACAGATTTGGAGCGCCTTCCAAAGTATTACAATTATGCCGTGAACTAGCTAGATTCCTGATTTTCAAACGATTTTCAATATTTTGTATATTTGGGAGTTCAATTAGACTGACTGTAAAACACTTCAGCATGTGCACAATGGCATTTCTTGCAGTTGGAAGCACTCGAAGACAACGAGTCTCTCACGGTCTCCGAGATGCAGCAGCAGATCAGAACGACGATTGATGCTATGAGCCCCCAGTTGAGGGAATTAGTCCTGGCTGCAGCCCCCAGACCCCCGAGAGGAGGAGGAAAGGGAGGAATTGGAGGAGGGTTCAACGGATTCCGAGGCAGACATTGATGCTCGTATACTCATGTAATGACCGTTTTGTAAACTCTTTTGTGCTGTGTAATTATTCGATTTTTCTTCGATTATAAAGAATGCTGTTTCTTTCAAACGCTCGTGTCGCTTCACAAGTAACGTTCATTGGTACAAACACACTTGCTAATTCTAGCCGTGTAAAACAGAGGAACTGCAGTAGGGATTCACGTCCGCAGAAGGCACACAACAGCCACAAAATGCAAATATCGGAACGACCATGGAAACAGAGAAGACAAATCGAAAGTGATGTGCATGATGATAGCAGAAGGTGCGCTGTTGAGAATTAAGTGTATGTGAATCGAAAGTGCAGATCGATCATCTCTCAGTCGCAATGATCAGCACACAGATCCTTGAACAATTCGAACCACCGATATTAAAATTCCCAAAGGGCGTTTGTGAAGCGCATCTGATGAGTTCCTTGTCTTGTTCTTGAGTAATTACGAATTCAGTAGTCCATTGCTTCATCTTCGGAGTTCTCACTACAGCTGCGAATGCTTCCCGCCGAAAATTACACATCTCCCAGTGATCTAAGCGTTCTGGTCTACAATTTCGGTAATCGTTCAGCTTGACTCTCAACTTTTCTCCCGTTCTCTCATTCGGTTTCACCAGCTATTTCACTGGAGGTTTGACTTCACTTCCCTCCATGCGATGAACGTTTGGACCTACGAGGAGGTACGTTGTGCCTATTTTATTTTTGTAAATGGTGATTTACAAATTCTAATGCCCAGATCGACTACAACCGTCGACTACATGTAGTCACTCTGTTTATTGCTCTGACTATTGCTGTGTGCACTTATCCACTTCAAGTCTTCACATCTTATCGTCTTCTAACAATACAATTAACTCCTCCTATCTACAAGTTGATAGTCCTCAATGGATTTCTGGCATGAAAAAAAATATTCAAACAGCAACCAATGAATTGTTTACAGGGAATCTTTCAATTCCTAGTTCATCTCTTTACTCGACAGTTTCCAGCATTTTACGAGTTCTCATTTCTCTATGAATTTCTTCAAAAGTCGCAGATGGAATTTCTTGCATCATATTTGATGGCTTTATCCTATTCGTACAACGAAGAATCTTTTGAATTTTGGAGAGAACCTAATTTCAGCGTCCAAATTCACTGTGCTTTTCTGATCTCACTCAATCGTTTTCTGACATTTCGACCAATCTCGACGCCTTGGCTGGTTAGTTGCTATTTGATGTCTTCTGTATCATCATTATTCAGCAAGCAAAGCTAATCTTCAAGTTGGGTTTACTCTCCAATCTCGTGCTTCCACTATTCTTCGATGTTTTTCCTGCAATATTCGGAGATTATCACTATGTAGCGAATCCAATGGAAGATGGTCGAATTGTGTACAGACCAGAACTGCCGTTGCACAAAATGGTATGCAAATTCATTCATTCAATATCTTGGTGTGCTGTAAAATCACAATTTTAGGTAAGCATCGCTCCTCCATTCCTATACGGTGCTGTTTTGTCTTTCTCGTCTTTCTTCATGACCGCATATGTCGTGTATCAACTAATCATGTTTCGAAAGATGAAGGTCCATTTGATCAGTGCAGTGAACAATTCAAGCGAGCGAGGTGGGTGCTTTCTTTTTTCTATAAGATTTTTCTCTTATACTACTTTGTGCAGTCTTTCTTTTCAGACAGACCTCGTGTCACTAAATGGTGGGTAAATCACTAGACGACGCTAATTCCAGGTCTCGCTCTTACTTCCATCTCCACGATGGCTGTTCAAACTGTGTTCGTTGTCTGCTTTGTGAGTCAAGCTTCAATTATAGCCCGAGAGGAAAGAAGAAATACGAATTTTAAGAAGTGAAAATAATAGAAGAATATACATTTCAGCTAATCATGCTAGTCTACAAGACGAAAGAGGCCGCTGCATTCAACATCATTCCACTGACGTTGAATAGTGCGGCTCCGTTCTGGTACTCGTTAAGTTTTGATTTTTCGTTTCTAATTGTGTTGCAGGGTCCTCCTAGCGACCGTTCCTACAGTTCGCCAGCTACTCCCGTCGATCAGTTTTCATAAAATTACGGTGAGTTAATATTTTGCTGCAGTTAGACCAACGATCGCATCGTCGACGAGAAACGAGAATCAGAGACTGAATGATGATCGTCTCATTTAGTTCAGGTCGAGATGGGCGTGTCCTCCACCACTCTCACCCGTTCGCCCACTGCGACTAATGTGAATGGCTGAAGAATAAAAGAACTTCAAACCTTGTAAAACACTTAGCAATTTAATTAATAAGCGTCAGTGCGCAATATAATTGTTTAATACTTCTTCACTCACAGCTTTCGACGTGATATCATGACAATCATGTCGTTAAAAATTCTAACTAAGAATACGTTTGACGCATTGCAATGGAGAAATCTAATGAAAAACATCTTTGTATCACACTCATTTCATTGATTTACTCACAGAAAACGATATGGCAAGCAACACCGCACAGCGTTCAGCACCAGTGCCGCCATTGACACTACAAACATCGCCATTCTTATGGAACGAAAAAGTTTCTTCTCAGTGAGAACCGTGAGTGGGAATGAGCAACTCTGCTTGTGTTGTGTTTCGTAGTGTAATGCCAGGTTACGAGCTCCATCCAGGGAGAGAACAGCCAGCACTGAGACGCATACGACGAAGATCTCGATGAAGACGAACCAGCCTGCAATGGGCTGACTTAAGATAACTTTTCTACTATTTCCGTTGTCCTAGTTACTGGAAGCGTGAGTCACAATTGATGGAGGATGATTACCAAGCGCAGGCAGATTGTCCGACTTGTCCAGCGCATCGGAGAGAATGATGACGACGAGCATCAGTGAGGTCATCGTCGTGAGGCCGATCGAGGCCTGATGAGGGATTTTTGAGATAGAGCGAGCCTTCTTGCGAGGCATGGAGTAGGGGATCCATAAAATATGCAGAAATGAAATCATGAAGGCGAAGTGCACTGACCGCACTCTGCACGGCATCATCTCCCTCGTAGAAGTACACTCCCACAAGGGCGACCAGACAGAAGAGGAAGGTGGGAATGATGATGAGGAAGATCCAGAAGAAGGAACGACGGATGAGAGAGAAGTGGAAGAGAATCTGGAATTAAGTGATGCCATTCTACCTTTAGCGTAAAGGCGAACTTAGAATCTGTGAATGCCATCACATGTGCTCTAGATGGAACGCACACTTGAGAATGTTTCGGACTGGAGAGGGAAAACGGAGGAGCGAGCATTTGTGTAACTCACACGATGCGACTGCAACCCATCATGAACAGCTCGTTGTTCGCGGCTCGTCAGCTCGCCCACAGTGTCCCACTCGCTGTTGCTCTGCAAAATATTTTTCGTGAAAACATTGTACACCTTGATATGAGTCTTTGTAGTTTAGAATGTATTTTTCGATTTCCAATCACTCCAGACTTTTTGCTCCAGCAGAATCCAAGACGACGTTTTCTTACCCGAAGCTCGATTCCTTCTTCTTCAACACTTGTTAGATTGAGTGAAACACCAGCTGGGCCGTCAAGAGCAAAGCAGATAGAACACTGTTGAGAGTCGAACGGGAAGGCGTTGAACTGAAATGAATTTTTTAGCCTAAATATTAGAAAGGTCAATAAGATTCAAATACTTGCATCCATCTGGCAGATGAAGTTGACAAGTTGATAGGCGTCCATTCGCACTGAGCCATCGTGTTTGATCTGTGAAACACAACTTGCCCGATGGGAAAAAAACTGCAGCGATCAAATGAAACTCACTGCCACGCCAGTGTTCGGAAGGTCTTTCAGCACTGGGCTCACTTTCGTGCTTAACATAATCTCATCGTTCTTCATCAGTCATCATGATTACCTCTCACAAGGATACACGTCCGGTTGCCACACAGCGTCTGCTTTCATTGCTATTTCAGTTACATCATTTAAATCAGTTGGTTCCCAGGAAAGACGAGGATCAAGCCATTTCTGAATAATCGTAATCATTGACTTATTTTACATGGTCAAGATGATGATACTCACATAGTTCACAGTCACCAGAATACTGACTGTCAAGTCGCGTTCGTTCTGAAAAGTTTCATAAAATTCGAGATTTTTTCGAACTCATTACTTCTAATCAGCTCACCACACTTGTGATGATCGCTCTATCGAGGCGAACGGAAACTGACTGTGCATTTGAATTGTTATCTGAAAACTTCATTCATTTCAAGAAATACTATTTAGAAAACCACTCACTTGATCGACCAACAAACGGCGACGCTTGTGCATTATAGCCATCAAAGAGACGATTGACCAGAGTGGTTGAAGTATTTTGAGAAGCGACGTTATGACAGGAGATAAAGAGGATGATGAGTGCAGTCAGAACATGCATGCGAGTAGGAAGAGGTCACTAGAAAACGAGTGAATCACAGGGCCATTAGGGAACGCGCGAGAGCAATTCAATAGATGTGAGTGCGATAAATAGTTGCTGTTCCATGTGCAGTAACGAATAGGGTTGACAATTCAAGGATTCAATCAAGGCCTTGCGATGATTTTTCAACAGGATTCAAATCGATTCATTCCTTGTTCAAGGATTGCCTCTCCCTCTCATCCTTGAACAAGGATAAATTAATCATTTTAGATCTTCCATCCTTGAATAGCCCTTGAATCCTTGAATTGTCAACCCTAGTAACGATACGGAAACTCTCTGTCATCGGGCACTGGCAGGAATTGGAGGTAATGAACAGGATAGGGTTTCGCAAATGATACGACGAAGATAAACAAAGAAAAAACCCGACTCTGCAGGCATAATTCTACAAGTGGTGAAGAAAGTAACATCGAAACGAACTCTGCTATTCCAAATCCGATTTACACCCTCACTATTCCCGAATAGTAATGATGTTTTGTGCAGAAAACAGAAAGTTAGGGACATTCGGTAACTCAACCATCTCGCCGGCCAGCAATGGACTGGCGCCCTCCATTTTGGCATGCTCTTTCATCGTTCTTACTGCCGAGAGAGGACATAAGGGAGAGAGTGCTGCTCCTATCGGAGGGTGCCATCAACTCAATTGCCCCTTGTTAAATCGAGCGAACCAGAATGCTGCCTCTTTTTGAGGAACTCTCTCTATTTCCCTAACTCTCTCGCACAGTCTAACCTATGAGAAAAGGAGAAATGAACAATCGTTCCCATTTGAATGCTCGCGCAAAACAAGAGAACTCAGATTGAACTTGGACACATTGAAAGAAAGAAGGTCGATCGAAGATCACTACTCTACAACTAACTGTCCAGAACTGGCCGGAGTAGTCACTCCGTTACTCTCCCTTCCATGTTTGCTCACGCTTTCTTGAGCGAACAATCACTTTCCTTGCTTTGAATGAAGTTCTTCTGACCAAAACATGGTAGACAAACTTTGCTGAGGAACTCAATTTTATCAGTAGGAGATTACATATTTGAGAGGGAACAGAATGGGCGAGCTCGGGTTAAGGATTGAGCCAATTCAAATCGATAGATATTGCTGCCTCCTCGACGATAAATGCGGACTGTCGGAATTGAAAGAATTTCGGACCGACAATTTCTGCAGAAAGTGGAATCTCAACTTTGAAACAAAGACAGCAAAGGAATATCCTCACACCCGCATTTTCCGTCTCGCTCTCATCATTTATTGGTTCGAGCAGTGAGCACCCCCACCAGAACTATTCAATAAAAAAACGCGACCTCTTCTCTTTGCAACGTGACCATCGAGTTGGCGTTTGCAGTCTTCTTTTTTCATTTGTTATGTTGTTGAGGCTGTTCTCTCATCCATTCTACTCCAGCTAACTAGCAGAACCTGCCCAATTATTTTCTGGCCTGGCGCTTTGGTGCTTTCTAGTGCTCATGTTGAAGACGTCCGAAAAACATCACGCCGCCTCCTGGTGGTGGTTCAGCTGTCAAATTCTATTATGCATTATTCTATTATTCTCACTTATGCAAAAGAAAAGAAACCTGATATTTCGCTTTTCTAGCTAGCCGGAGATCAGATTCGCCGGCAGTTCCACTCACGTTTTTCTTTAATTGTTTCTTTACTCCTTTCCGTAGCCAGACTATGCGTTCTCTGAAGAAGCAGAGTGGGCAGGCTCAGTAAATAAATATTGTTTTTTCGAATGCATTCGTTCCTCACGCTTCGCTCGGTCCGAGTGTGCGTGATTCTAAATTTCAGCGATTTGAGATTTCTCTCCCTTCTGATTAATTCATTGGTCCATTCAACATCAGATGAGTGCCAAAGCATATCGAGTGCTCGCGATCTAACTGCATTTTATTCATTTTCCCTTCTATTCTCACATTTATTGTCGTTTTTGAACGAAATCTATCCATAATTAATCTACCACAGACCATGAACGCCCCCCCCCCCACTAAGCCTCACGAGTACGCATTATTTGATGTGTTAGCGCACTGGAACTTGAGTGGAACAGAAAACACTATAATTCCTCAATAGACCAGCGAGAAATGCAATGCATTCGGGCCCAGTTGCGACCAGTGCTCGGCCATTTTCTCGAAGGAGTGGCCCGACTCTCTCCAATCTGTGTGCTGTCTCGACCGTTAGACAGTGAGATTGAGGCTCCCACGAACGACAACTAACCGGATACCGTCAAGAACGGACGAAATGCATAGGGAAAGAGGGGTAGAGAATATCCCTCGCGGGCTCTCTGAAGGGTGATGGTGCTTCGAGGAATGTGCCCAACAAACCGCTTTCGAAATACACTGTGGCTTATTACTTCTGTTTTCTTATTGTATCTCCACATTTCTCTTTTGGTTTTTCGTGATAGTCTGTCCTTCCGTCAGAAGAATTCTAGAAATCATGTTCGCCCACATTCCGCTTCTCTCTGCGTTGTGTTTCCGGTTTCTCGAGTATTTCGAGAAATCAAGCAAGCAGATAGCAGCTTCTCAGCGTTCGGCTGGTGTAAACAACGGCCGAAAACTTGTCGCTTTCATGACGCGGAAAATACAATTACCCCATAGAAAAAGCTTATAGAAAAGTTCTCGTTCGTCTCTAACAATAACATAACAGCTGAACTCAGGGCAATCTAGAAAATAGAGGGAATAGAACAGCTGAAAAGAACTCAAGCACTGTGTTGTTACACTAAAGGGCAGGCAACCAATGGTCTTCCGTCATTCAATTTATCTGCTCGCTCTTTTTTTATTTGTGTTTATTTGTGTTCGGTATTCCTTTCTATCATAGTTATCTCGTAGTTTGAGCGTATTTTATTCGACAACGCACCAAAGCTTCATGCTTTTTTGCCTCGCGAGCAACCTAATTTCAACCAACAGCCATTTTCGGTTCATTTTCGGAATGGGAAAAGAAGAGACAAAACAACGACCGGAATGCTCAACTTCACTGTGAATCCCGTGTACGAGCGGGCTTTCGAGTGGTAAGGCAATTCTTTCTATTTTCTTTATTCCTCTCTATGTTCTTTATACTCACTGTCACTTATGCGAAATATAAGGATAGGACTAGAGAACCTGAAGGAAGGGGGAAGGGTGCGCGGCGTGGGATGGAATGAGAGGGAGGGGAGGGAGAAAAGAGTAAACCCTTGCGGAAGGGATGGTCTTGAATAGACCGTTTTCGACCGTTTGGCCTTGTAATTTCTCAGTTTATGCTTAGTATTGTCATAATTGCAAATCAATGGTCTGCCTGACCACTTTGGCACAGTTTTGACTCACAATCCTTCTTGCCAGCAGAGCGTGCTCTTTCTATTAGAGCTCCGAAACATGTCTTTGGGCTTCAATCAAACCCCACGACCTCCCAACAACCACTTGTCGTCTTTCTTAGGCTAAATTCCTAGGCTTTCTAGTCATAAACGAGCTCGGAGAGAAGGGAGGAACACGTCACACAAATATGGCCTTTGTGAGTCGAAACTATGCAAAAGTGGTCAGGCATACTTCTGATTGCCAATTATGCTAATAGGAAGCACTAAGACAGAGAAATTGCCATGTCCAAGGGTCGAAAACGGCCTATTGCTAGGCCACCCCTTGCGCAAGGGTTCGAAACCCTTGCGCAAGGGTTCACTCTTTTCTCCCTCCCCTTCCCTCCCTCTCATTCCTTGCTGTGAGAGAGCGGCAGGGCCTTCCCTCTCCCCTTCCTTCAGCCACTCTAGATAGGACTAGGAGAAGTTTCCAAGAATTTAGCTCAACATGAAAATATAATGTGCAGGTACCTCCACGGGGTCGGTTTCATCGTTCTCCCTCTCAATCTCTTCACATTCTATCTCATCTATGCGAAGACGCCCAAACACAGTCGAACGTATCGACGCTTCGTCCTGCATATGCAAGTGAGACGACGAGTCCTTTTTCGTCAGACAATTAGGCCATTTTTCGTGAATCGAAATGAAATCATGGGGGGGGGGGTTAAAGTGTATGGCTCGCTTTCTTAAGAAATTGTGTAGAAGTATCTTCTTTGACGAAGTTACAGAAATTCAGAATCTTTGCCAAAGTTTCCACGGATCTTAATCCTATTACAGTGCTGGTCCACGCTCGTTGACACTCATGTCGGTCTGCTATTCATGCCAATGCCCCTCTTTCCACTCACTGGCGGATACTGCAGCGGACTACTCTGCCGAGTAGGACTGCCGATGCACTATTCCATCGTAAGTGATATCAATTAGAACTCAAGTCTGAATGTTTTTTCGTAGCACTTATTAGCCTGATTCAGGTTCTAATGTACTTCGCTTTCTGCGGGACATTTCTTTCGATGGGCTTGAGCATATTCTATCGGCATCAACTGATCCTACCGCAGGGTCACTGGCTTCGAATAGGGAAAGTAAGCGAAAAAGATAGTGCTTTCTAATTCTGGCAATGTTGATTATCTTCAGAATGATTTGTCGGTATTATTATTCGTGTTTTCTTTCATTGTTCAATCGCCCACAATAACCTTGTTGCTCGGACGGAAAAGCAGAGCATTCGAGATTCGGTACTTGGAAGAGGTATGCCAGAAAAGTAGCATTCCGTTACATTTCGCATGATTCAGAACCACCCCGCAATGTTGTGGTTGGCAGAGAAAGACAATTGGGCGGTCTACGAGCCTTACGAGTTCCCGTTGAGTTGGATGTGCATTGAAGTTATCGTGGTAAGCGTTTGTTGAATTCAATAAAATGTTTAAAAAACCATTCCAGCTTTCCGTTTCGCTGCCATTTCTCTATTTCGTCATCTCATATCATCTCTATCGCGGCATTTCGGTAGTGTCTGGACGATTTTTTGAAAGTGCTATACCTGTAATTTCAAGTCTAACATCATGAGCACGAAGACGCGCAATCTCCACAGAAGAATTGTGTTGGTGCTGATTGGACAGGTGAATTCTTAGAGGCCAACTTTTCTAAAAATAGAACTCTTTGCAGGTCCTCGTATTCTGTATATTTCTCATGATTCCCTTGCCCTTCTTCATCTTATCCGTGTTTGTGCAGACGATCTGTCATGGTGAATAAATTTCTATTTCTATATTAGCATAATTAATTAGGCTAATTGGTTTGATTAATAATTATTAACTAATTATATTTCAGAAGCCACTCTTCCTTTCTTCGCCATGCTCTACCTCTACTCGTGGACGCATTCGCTAGTCCTCATCGCAACAACTCCATCGTATCGAGCTGTGATCGCCTCATTTTTCCATCCTAGAACTGGTGCTGAGGAAGAAAGAAAATGCTTGCGTGCAAAGATGAAAGTGACTAGTAGTGAACCAGTAATATTGTAGAACAATGGATTATGCATTGTCTATGTGCCACTGATAAAATAGTTAGTTCGAAGATATCAACAGAACGGAATCTTATCTTATCTTATCACGGCTCTCTTTGAAATAGCCGTCATTGGAGTTGAGGAGAAGCCAGAGGGTCAATTTTCTCACTCGTTCACATCGGATAATTCCCAGTGGCAGTGCTCCCTGTTCTCGATGAAAGGGCGTCACCGTCCTTGACAATAACAAATAAGCGTTGAGCCGTCATTTGATCGCCCATTTTCATCGTTTCGTGTCCTTCCTTTTTTTTAGCTATCTGTAATTTGAAAAAAAAATTGCCTTTTTTATTCCAAGTCATTTTCAGTGTTATCAAGCAATTTACCATCTCGATGACTTCGCAACAACTCTCCATCGACGAAATCGAGAACTGGAGAAATAAGGTGAGCCTCTACTTTCGTATCTTCCTCACCCACTCACTCTCTTGTCTGTTCACGGAATAAGACATCGTGGGGTTGAGTAGCCAGAAAACAATGCATACAAGTGATACCAAAATCTACATTCAGGCCCGCGTCTTCTCTCGCACCGACCGTCTCGGGCACGTGCTGGTCAACTCGCTGGAGCTCATGCAGTCCGTGCTCATCGGAGGACCTCAGTCGCAGGTTTGTCGAAGCGTTTTCTCACTCTCCACTGGTCTGAAATCGCTGAGAAACTTATGTTGAAGAAAGTGGTGCTTAGTCAATCCTTGACTTCCTTTTTTCAGAGTCTCCCTCTCAAGATCAAGGCGCTATCGATGGAGGTTGCGAGCGCGATGGCTGAAGATACGGACAAGTGAGTAAATTGACCTTACATCGAAGCCCCTCTGACTAACTGATGAGATGTGCTATCAAAATTAAAACGCGTTCCGCGTAAGAACGTAGGAGGGGGTGGCACAGTTGCTCGAAATGGTCGTGGGACGCTCAAACTTTGTGGTTAGAGTCCCTAGGGGTGGGACACACTTCAGACAAAAAGTTGGACCCAAAAGTTGATCTTTGATCTTTGAGATCGACTTTTTTCCCTTTGATTTTAACCCCTCATGTTATATACCATTCGATAGATCATCAAAAGATTAGCCTATGTTTAAATTTTCAAAGGGTTTGGACTTCAACTTTTCGAGAAACACGAAAAAGAGTGAAAAAATGGCTCTCGCAAACTTTTCAAAAAATTATTTTACCATATTCCCATTGCGGCCTCCTCCTGGAAAGTGTTTTGAAATATGCTAATTAGTACGGAGATTTTTTCAAAAAATACCCCGTCCTGATCCAACATATCAC
>LS521428.1:88798-100348 GCA_900490845.1 Pristionchus japonicus | reverse complement strand
GGGACCTTACAATTCTGATGGGACCTCACAATTCTGATGGGACCTCACAATTCCATCAAGGGTCTTTTATTTTTCTTGGGACCTCACAATTCTGTTGGGACCACACAATTCTGATGGGACCTTACAATTCTGATGGGACCTCACAATTCTGTTGGGACCTCACAATTCCCATGGGACCTCACAATCCCGACAGAGCCAAGAAGAGTACGCTACCCCTCGAACTTTTCGTCGATTCCTCTATTTTCAAAGAGGAGGCTATCGTAAGAATTATTGATTTTCGGCTTGTGTAGTTCACTCCCTTGAGCTTGAGATATTGATCAAAATTTCAGAACGATGCGATAATCGACAATGAAGGTCCAAAGATTGCAATGGAGGATGAGGGAGCAACGGAAGAGATGGAACCTGATGCGAATATCAATGAACTGGGCGAATTTCCGAACAACGACATGGTGAGACTAGACCAGTTGTTCTAGTATGCTATGAAATGACTTTGCGAAAAATGTTTTCTTTCAGGAACCTGCTGGCAATTCGATGCTGGATCCTCAGAATGAAAATGAGGACTTGCTGAGAGTCGAGACTCCCAGAACGCGCGCTCAGGTTCGCTAATAGATCAAAACAATGACGAAATAAATGTTCTATTTTGTTTAGCGCCGTAGAACACATGTCTCCATTGCCAAGAAGGGTGATGTCGTCAAGACCAGAAGAACCAGCGCACCTGCAAACAACGCTGTGAAAAAGTCTGCACTGGAAAGGAAGACAACAAATGGCGGAAAGGACCACCAATGTAATGAATGCGGGAAGAGATTTCCCAGTAACAGCCTTCTTGCTACTCACATTCGGACGCACTCAGGTGATTTGATACACTCCTCTTCGCTTAAGCACTGGCTACTCTTGCGATAGATGAGTACGTTTACTACTTTGTTGTTTAGGAGAGAAGCCATTCGCGTGCGACCATTGCGATCAAGCGTGCAAGACGAGTGGAAAGTTGAAGGAACACCTTCGGAAAGATCACGGAATGCTCCCATTCACTTGCGAGAAGTGTGGTCAGAAATTTGAGATGCTGAGGGAACTGGTTAAGCACAGAAAAGCGAAGCACTAACTGACAGTCTTGCAACTGCCTTCACTCGCATTCGTCCAGTCTGTTTTGTTTCGTTTGCTACTCCGCCGTCTTATTTTTGTGTTAAATTTTGTACAGACGATGTGGGTCAAGTGCATCCATAACGGCGAATGCCAACTTTCGCATTCGTTGTTGATCAGATGATGCGATTATTGAAGTAATGATAAAAGATGATTTTCGGTTTTTAACAACCTTAGCTGATTTCTCGTGTGCTGGTTTTATTTGGAAATACTGCTGAATCAATCGACTTTTGACTACTTCTAATTGGCGATTTGGAATACTCGAGCAGAAAAATGAAATGGTGAAATGCCAGAGGGTTTCTCTATTTTCCTCACCTTGCAATTCGCTCGTCGGTTCAAGAATACTCAGTGGTCAGCATCGCCTGATATCGGATTCGTATGCCGAATGCACCCGATATAGTATACCTAGACTACGATCTAACCCCTAAAAGCCATTGAATTTAACGCTTGCATTATTCCTAGTCCTCTCATTCATCTTCTCTGCACGATGGCTTCTCAGCATCACATCGACGAAATCGAACACTGGAGAAACACTGTGAGTGATCACCCTTCCTTTTCTAGATCGGATTATTTGACTCCATCTTTAGAACAACATTGAATTTTTGAAAAGTCGAACAGGCTCGCGTGTTCTCTCGATCGGACAAACTCGGGAATCTTCTCGTCAACTCACTTGAAGTGATGCAGGCAGCACTCATCAATGGACCACGAGCACCCGTATGAGCTAGTCCTCTCAACCTTAGGAGAACTCGTTGACTTCTTGGTGACTTCAGTCTGTACTAATTGATAAGAAGCAAGCAAAAATTCAATGAACTTTTGGCAATTTTCCACCCATGTTTTCGTATTCAAGACAAATAAAACATGTCAGAGTCTTCCGCTCAAGATCCGCGCTCTTTCAATGGAATGCGAAACAGCGATGGCTCAGGAACCGAGCAAGTGCGTGAAATTCATATTATTCTCATTTCCTTCTGGTACACAAATAGTAGGTGTCGCAGATTGCTGGACACTCAACGAATGAATGGAGTTCAATGAAATGATTAATTTTCTCAGGGAAAACGAGTCGCGCATGCTGCACTACGGCATCACTTTCTCTATTTGTGTGTTGCTGCACTCGTTGACTGGTGGAGGAGAAGAGACGGCTCCGGAACCAGACCAAGGACCTAGACAGTTCCAGGTAGCTGCATTCGATACTTTTCTCAGTCTTTTCTTTCCTGTTTTGCCATTTCTCTTGCTGAACAGTTTTGAAAAACCATTAAGGCTTCAATTTCTTAGAAATCTATTTTAGCAGGACACGACGGCAGTTTCTCCAGTGGAAAGCAAAGAAGAGCCTAACCTTCCTCTCGAGTTCCTTTCGAATTCGGCAGTTTTCAAGGAGGAGACTATTGTAAGAATTATTCTTCTTCGGCAGATTGGGTTCACTCTCAAAATAATGCTTGTTGCGCTTGCTCAATTGATAAAAAAAATCACAGAATTATGCGATGGACGGGAATCAATATCCTAGAAGTGCCACGGAGGAAGAAATGGATCAGGAAAAACCGGACGAGCCTGACAATAACGAAGAACTCTCCGAGCTGCCTAATACAACAGTGGTAATGGCTGTCCAGTAGTGTTTCCTTAAGCTAGTGTGTGATATGAATAGAATGATTAATTGAAAAATTAGCCATCCTTATTTTTTAGAAATCTTCTGAGAACTCAAAGATGGCCCTTCCAAATGAGAATGACGACACTTTGGCTATCCCGGTTGCAGTAGCAAGAGCTCAGGTTTGTTTTCCAATCGTTTCGAAATCAATGGCGTAATTGATCATTACTTTGTCAGCGCCGGAAAACGCAGCTCTCTGCCGTGAAGAATAGCAAGGTCTTGAAGAGCAGAAGAGACAGTGCTAAGATTGCAGTGAAAAAGCCTGAATTGAAGAAATCGATGAAAAGAAAGTCCAGTGGAAGTGTCCATCAGTGTACGATGTGTGAAATGCGTTTTCCCCATAAGAACAAGCTAGTAGAGCACATGCGCGTTCATACAGGTGATTAAGTGTTCTTTATTTGTTTGTTTATGCCATAATAATAGCCTAATGGGGTCGCTACTGTCCTTAAGAGTGCAAATACTCTGCTTTGTTCAGGGGAGAAGCCATTTGGATGCGAGCACTGCGATCAAAGTTTCGTTGCTAGTGGATATTTGAAGAAGCATCTGCGTGCTTTCCACGGAATGCACCCGTTCGAGTGCGATGAGTGTGGAGAAGCTTTTGAGAAGCGCCAGGGACTGAGGGATCACCGGAAAGCAACTCACTAATGCCCTCTCAACAATTGCCCATCGTGTTCAGCCGAAGCCTTCCCCTTTCCATTACTGCACACATTCGCTCTAATTATTTGCCGAAAATGTTGCAGACGAAAACTGTGACCCCAATGATAAATGATTCTCCATTAGACTATATTGTATTTTCCGCAAATGATTTCCTGGAAAAGAATCAAGCTAAATATCAGGCTTTCATCCGCACAATTACTAAGAACCAGATCAGATGTAGAATCTTCACGAATCCAATCGTACCTTTGGGCTAGCCTCTTATTATTCTCTCAATAGGCGCTAAAGTTCTTTACAAAGGGTTTCCCGTCTTTCTACCCATAGGGTACAATTCTTCGATTCCCGCCTTTTAGATGACCGACGCTTATTGGTACAAGGTTTTAACAGATGAGACGAAAAAAAAACAGCTCGACTTTAACCATTTTTAACTAATCGTTGTTGATCCAATTGTTCTAATTGCAGCTACCTCAACTCAACACTTCTTTCCCAACGATGGGTTCTCAGCAGGCTCAAATTGATGAAATCGAAGAATGGCGGAAAACAGTGGGCCCATTCGATTATGCAAATCTCGAAACCATCTTTTAGGCACGTCTCTACTCTGTATACGACAAACTCGGCCATGTTCTGGTCAACTCACTCGAGCTCATGCAATCAGTGATCGTTAGTGGGACGCGTTCGCCGGTTTGTGCATTCAGTACTTCTCTACTTCCCGGGAATACTGTCCAACGTCTGAATATTAACCTGGTTGCCTGGTCCAACCATACGCTGGGTTACTTCTTGAATGATGAAATACAACGCTTTTCACGGGAAATTCAAGAGGCGTCGTGTATTTTAGCATGCTAAAGTTCTCAAATGATCTTTTTCAGAGCCTCCAGCTTAAGGTAAAGGCGCTCTCTATGGAATGCGCCGCTGCAATGGCGGAGGACAACATTGGGTGAGTCACCTTAGCATTCAAAGAGTTTCGGTTGTGGAGTTCACTGGAAGAGTGTCTACCTTCCATCTACCAACTAGTTGATAATGCAAGAATTTTAAGGTAAATTGTCATGAAAAGGTCTAATTCTTCAGCAAAGACGCATCCCGCGAGCTTCACTACGGCATCACCTCGTCCATCTGCGCCGTGCTCAACTATCTCAGTTCGAAGGACAGTGGGGAAGTGAAGAAGCCAGTTGGGCGTCTGGTGCATCAGGAACGTCATCAAGAGCCGGTCATTGCTCAGCCTGTCACTCACGAGACTATCTTCAACCCGACGGCTGCGAAGCGGGAACATATCGTGAGAATTAGTGTTCACAAAAATCGACCTCTAATCCTAGTAAATCGATCATCGTCAGCTCATATATCTCATGTAAACAGTGTTCATTACTTGACAAATAATCCTAGGTTGTCGCGGTGGACAAAAATCGGGACGCTGTGGAGATTGTGGACCTGGAAATGAATAAGGAAGATACTTCGCCTCAAGCGAATAACGATGAACTGGCCGCGCTGTTTAACTCAATGATGTACGACAATTCCGAGGCCGCTCCGGCGGGACAGACTGCTCAGATTGCTGCAACCAGCGTTCAGGTATGTGTTGTGGCTGTGAAATTAATGGAATATGTCAGAAAATGTCGGTATAATCGTACAAAATAACGCAATTCTAGCGCCCTCGTGTCTCTCCCGTCCAGAAGACTGGAGGAAAGAAGGAGCGGCGAGCGAGTGCGCCTGCTAAGATCATTGTGAAGAAGCAATCGATCAGAAGGAAGTCAATCGATGAGAGAACGGACCCTAAGTGTGGCGAATGTGGCAAGACCTTCCAACGCTACAGGAGCTTGATTTCGCATATGCGGATACACTCAGGTAACCGATTCGTTGAACTGAAACAAGCTACGGCGTCAGCCGAGGCAAGGCAATGAACTGATTGAGTTTCACTCTCCGATCATTGCCCGAAGGGCTGGGGATGGGTGGGGCATTTCATATGCTCATCTTAGAAGAAAAAAAAACATTTTTGAGGAGACCGACTGAACTGCGGCAAATGTGGGAAGTCCTTCACAGAGGATGGCTATCTCAACAAACATCTACGGGACGTTCATGGAGTGAAACCCTACAAGTGCAAAGACTGTGGAGAAGAGTTTGACAGACAGCTCGATCTGATTAGTCATAAGAGAATCGCACATTAATTCATCATCTCGTCATGGTTCCTTCGTCTCTCACATTATCTACGGTTCATTACCAAATCTGATAAATCATTTCAATAAATATCATTATGCATGATCGAAGATCACAAGTTAGATCTTTCCAGAGGCATAGCTTATAAGTTCAATAAGACCTTTGCTTTGCGATGCTATGCCCAGCATTTATCCCATTCTACCCAATGGTCATGCTTTCCCGTTCTTTCCCATCGGAGAGGGCAGACCTGAAAAAAGTATAACTTCTTCCCTTTTTTGCTTTTTTTTCGTTAAAACAATACCGTCAGAGCCTACTCTTGATAAATGTGTTAATATCCAATCCTATACCGAGAGCTTAATTTTAAGATTTTTTTGTAGTTCATTCAGTTTATTTCTCACTTTTCAATAATGAGTCAGAATCCGATCGATGAAATCGAACAATGGCGGGATAAGGTTAGTCATTCATTTATGTAATGAACAAAAAGTGTAAATAAATTCAGTTTGTTTCGATCTTACTGTTGTACCGATATTATACAAACATCATTCAGGCACGCGCCTACTCTCGAAGTGATTGTCTCGGTCATTTGTTGGTCAACTCTCTGGAAGTATTACAAGCAGTCATTATTGATGGACCAAAAGCTCAGGTTGACACTACGGTCGCATGATACATTATGCAATAATCATCGCAGACGCTACCGCTCAAAATACAATCGTTGTGGCTCGAGTGCGCAAGCACCTGGACTCAGGACAACAATATGTGAGTTGAAAAAAGAGCAGTTAACCAACGATAATCTAAACAATTATTATATCAACGACACCCCGAGGAGGTTCGGGGGATATTGTGGTTATCCGGCAAACTGGTGGAGTGCCCACCTTTCCATTGCAGGCTTGACGAATCTCGCAAACTCCATTACGGCGTGACTCGATCATTGTGTTCAATGCTGAATGCGGTGATAGCAGCTCAAGAACATGCCCCGAGGGCTTCGACTCCACTTCTCGAGCAATCGCAAGGAGTTTCCGAATCTCGACCAAAGGTGGAGGCTGTATCCGCTACCTGCCGTCAAGAAACAGAGCATCCCAGCAATCCAGTTGCTCTCGCTCAACCTATGGACACTAGAACGGTATCCACTTCATATTCTTGTCGGAATTTCTGGCTGTATTGACGATGACCAACGCCAATATTAATGCAGAATTCGCACGTGGGTGATGCCGCAGACAATTGTAAAGCTGAGCTGTTGGATGATGCGAATAACGTGATGGATATGGGTGCAGTGGAGTCAAGTGCGGCACTCGAGATCAATTTGGAGCCCGCGAAGGTGACGTTTCGAAATTTATGAATGAGTGAGTAGTTGCGTATGCTCTAAATTCTAGCTTGGTCCTGGTCGTCAACTCTCTCTCTCTCCTGATATGCGACAGAAAAGAGGTGAAGGAAAGGAGGGGAACAAGATTACATTGAAAACTCTCAAAAACAAGGATAAAGCCAATGAGAAGTATACGATGAAGAAAATAAGTACAAGAGGAAACCACAAATGTCCGATTTGTGCCAGAACATTCGAGCATCAGAGCAGACTCAACACTCACGTTCTATATCATACAAGTAAGTGTTCATATTGATCAAAGTAACATCAAATATGCAAATATATTCGTTTTAGAGGAGAAGCGTTTCCAATTGTGCAAGAGCGTTCCAAGAAAGTTGTGATCTGCAGAAGCATCTCCGTAAAATGCACGGAGCAAATCCATTCACTTGTGCAGTTTGTGGAGAGACGTTCAAAATGTATATGAGCTTGCCAAACACAAGAATTCGGCACACTGAAGAGTATTTTCGTCTTTAATTGTTTGCTCAGATCCCATATCATGTTTGCTTTCCATTGCTCTTCATCATGTTGAATTGATAAATTCCGATAAATACCAAACAATAAACGTATCCAATATCAATCAGAGCTTTTTTTGTAAACTGTTCTTGATAAATACGTTCCACAATGTATTTTATTGCAAGGGAAGAATAACACCTTATTCCTCCAGTGCTTAATCTGGTCCATTGGGTGAATCATTGCCGAAGTCATTGCTGAAGTAAATGACGAGACGTGTCAAGGGTGAATGATGGTACAGGTTGGGGGCATGCCATTGGTCAGAACAAGACAGCATGGCTACTGGTGAATCGCGTCGATGAATCGTACTCAATAAAGCAAGTGTAACTTTGCCAAACCCTCTAGCATTCCCGACTTATTTGACGGTTCCTGGCGGAGATATGGAGTTTTCCAAGATATGGAGTACCTTTTCATTTGAGAATAATTATGAGTCTGCACATTTCTTTTTTTAGTTGTGCATGCAGAAAAATAAGATATAGAATAGATGAATGAAAATCAGACAGTATGAAGCGGAGAGCATTTATCAATGTGGTAGATGTTTGCGCATTTATCAATGTGGTAGATGTTTGCGGACTCGCGTAGATGTTTGCGGACTTCGGGAGTACATCGAACGAGCATATGGAAAATCACGAATTGAAATTGTAGAAATGAGACGAGTTATATGTGAGAAATTTCTGGCATATTTTGCATTATCAGGGATAAATTATTTTAAAAGCAACGATTCTTCAGATTCTCCTCTACTTTCTCTTCTGAACGATCATCTCTCTGTGCTCATTGAACTTGTGCTCGACGAGTTCGTTGCACAACTCGAATTCTTCTCCGCAGAATTTGCAAGTGTACGGTTTGGCTCCGTGAGTGTCGCGTAGATGCTTACGTACTTCGGGAGTGGAAGCGAAGGCTTTTTCGCACTTTGAACACTTGAATGGTCTCTCTCCTGATATGGGATGTATTGATTCATTATTATTTGATCACCCTATTTTTTTGGCTTAGAACTCAACGGTTCTACAAATTTTCAGAACAAGTCCAACAAAAATTACGGGCTGTGAACCAGTCGAAAGCCAAAAAAAATACCACGGAAAATTGCAACGCCCCAATTCAAATACCTGTATGGCGACGGACGTGAACTTCAAGTCTGCTTGCGTACTCGAAAGCCAACGGGCAGTGGGTACACTTGAATGCAAAGTTTCTTCCCTTCTCCAGTCTCTTCATGCGAGCTTTTCTAGTTGAGGCGAGCAGTCCCATTTTGTGAATGGTGAAATCCATTTGTCTTGGTCGATTGTTTCCTCTTCCAGATGATCCAACTCTCTTAGGCACAAAAATAGAGCTAGAGTGCTGAAATAATTTTGTATATTTACCATGATGAATTTCACAGATTGATAAAGCAAATATTACGAATGAAGCTGAAGCACAATCGGAGAATGAGCCGAGAACGAGTGAAGAATGAAGTTCAAAATGTCTCACCTTCGAGCTAATTGCCGATTGTTCGTCATCTTGCACCGACTCTTTCTCTGCCGCAGCCACTGTGGAGGGGCGAGTGAGAGAAAGCCCACGACCACGCTAAAAGTATTTTTAATACAAATCCTTCTTAATATTGGTGAGGGTTCAGTGACTTGAAAATGAAATTCCGTACTTTCTGCATGGATTCAGAATGATCATCCATCTCGGCGAAATTAGAGAACTTCATGGAACGTTTGCGAGGTCGGTCCAGTATGTGCTGAAAAAGTATTTCATTTAAAATAAACAATAACTCACCACTTCTTCTGCAATTAACGAATTACATGAATGCAATCGATAGTTTCATGATGATCATTCCTTGAGTATTCTTGCCCTATCTTTCTCAATTCATGTCTAGCATTTCGTTCGGAGCGGTCAAGGGCCGGCGAGAAGCCGTAGAAGTTCCAAACTCACTCTCTCGCTGATTGCGGAGCGCTCATCGTTCTTTGCAGTCTCTGGTAGCTCAACTTTATCTTCAGGGAATCGAGTTCTCGGACGGCTTGGACCTCGCTGAAATGAGCATCGCAGATCATTAAAATGTCCGAGTTATACAAGAATCAAGGACGGTAAATAACACTGAACTCACCTTCGCAGGGATCGCAATCGTATTGAACGAACTTTCCACGACTTCATTAACCACTCGCTGATTTTCATCAACAACTGTGTCCATGGAATCCATCCCAATTTGCGTCTCTTCCACTGCTTCGTCCTAAATTAGCAAATTTTTATATGATGCTCGAACTTCAGTAATATTTTCGTTGCAGTTCACACCGTATTTCTCTGAAATTCCATGCAACATCATAATTATCTGGCACGCTCACTATCTGCTCGTCGTCGATTGTGATCACAGCAGGAGGGCGCCCAGTGTGGTCTCCATTCCCAGTGTGGTCTCCATTCCTCTCGGCCCTCGCATCGGCAGGGATTTGCGTAGAGCCACGGAAGTTTTCGGGCGAAGCCTCCAGAGATGGATGAGGGGCGGCAGTGTTCACGAGAAGCTGCGCTACTCCGGACTAAAAGGGGTAAATAGGAATTAGAAACGGCAAACGAAGAATGGTCGATTTTTTTTGAATTTGTACCCATTCGGGCCGTACCTGCACAACAGTCTGGGCTTGCGCCACGGTTGCGCTCAACGAGCTGAGCATCGCGCACATTGACTGAGCCACGCCGTAGTGAAGTGTGCGAGATTTGTCACTCCTTCAAAAAAATATTTGTAATCTCACAAAAAGCACATTATATATTTGACTGACCTGTCTGGGTCGCACTCCATGGCAATGGAGCACTCGCGAGATAGCGCCTGTATTTTGAGTGGGAGTGTCTGAAGATGCAAATGATTATTCTGGTTGCATTGCCCCGACGAGGTTAGAATTCACAGAGTCTCTGTGATTGCGAAGATTCCCTCCCTAAAGTTGTTGTCCATCGAAGTTACGTTGCCTAATGTTGGGAAAAATTACTGCATCTGTCAGTCATCTGAAGCGTAATTTGAGATACATTTATAGGACAAACCTCGGCGCTCGATCCGTTGACAATAACCGACTGCATGAGCTCCAGAGAATTGACTAAAAGATGCCCAAGACGATCGGAATGAGAGTACTGACGGGCCTAAATGAGGGTGATTCATGATGTTCTTTTTGAGCAGAAAAAAGGTTTGGAAAGACATAAGCACTCACCATATCCCTCCATTGCTCGATTTCGTCTATCGGATTGAGACTCATCGAAGAAAAAGGAAGTGAGTTGGAACAACTGGAATTCAAATTATCAATAGAATGCGAGAACGAGTGAAGCAGTAACAACGCAACATTGCATCGACTTATTTGTATCAAAGCGGACCCGTACAATAGGCGCGAAGTGAGGAGCAGGACCACAAGAGAAGCAATCGAAGTAAACCCAACTTCAGCCAGGCTAGACTTTATATGTAGATAGTCTATTGAGTAGAACAGAGAGCGAAAGAGTGACCAGAAGGTATGTTCAAAATTTTAACAATTTGCTGTTGAACTTATCTTATCAAAAATAACAAAGCCAAAATGTTGTCGCTCTCGCATAGCCATCAATAAAGTCGGTTTTTGTTCTTATCTTAATGCATCATGATATTTACTGGTATTTGACTTTTTACATTCAGGAGAGAGGCCATTCGCATGTGACTACTGCGGTCAAAACTTCGTTGCAAGTGGAACTTTGAAGAGGCACCTTCGCAACCTTCACGGAATTCAACCGTTCAAATGCACTGAGTGCGGTCAAACATTCGAGAAACGCCAAGAGATGCTTGATCACAAGAGAGCAAATCACTAATGCGACCATTGTCTGTCATTTTCTTCCCAAGTCTTCCCCTTTCCAATAATTCACACGTCTCTTTTTATTCACCGAAAAAATACAGCGTAATTTACATCTGAAACTAGCAACCTACGGTTGCTACGTTGTACGCCAAGGAGTGTGTTATGGTTATCATAGATTCGCTTGAATTGCAAGCCTGCATCCTCCCTTGCAAAAGGCTCGTGAGGCTGAGAGCGATTCGAAAAAGTTGCGATTCCGCCACTTCGTGGCTCCATCGCAACTTTTTCGAATAGCTCTCAGCCTCACGAGCCTTTCGCAAGCGCATCGCAGGTTGGGTCATGCATAAAGGTCG
>LS521428.1:54932-80968 GCA_900490845.1 Pristionchus japonicus | reverse complement strand
TTTTTTCACTCTTTTTCGTGTTTCTCGAAAAGTTGAAGTCCAAACCCTTTGAAAATTTAAACATAAGCTAATCTTTTGATGCTCTATCGAATGGTATATAACATGAGGGGTTAAAATCAAAGGGAAAAAAGTCGATCTCAAAGATCAAAGATCAACTTTTGGGTCCAACTTTTTGTCTGAAGTGTGTCCCACCCCTAGGTACTCTAACCACAAAGTTTGAGCGTCCTACGACCATTTTGAGCAACTGTGCCACCTGCCCCTCGGATTTGAACGTTCTTACGCGGAACGCGTTATAAGTCTACCAATACGGTCTGATCGTGAGTGAAGGCGGGCCTGAATTCTAGTAATTCCCAACGAATGATACTGCATTTTCTTGCAAAAATTAAAAAAAAAGAGAAACTCCAAAGGTCGCTCAAATTTACTCACCTTATTCCTCCAGTGTTCAATCTGGTCCATTGGGCACAAGACTGTAGAGGACATTGCAGAAGAAGAACAGGGGATTTGCACTTGAACGTTTAATTCACTAATGATCTTTTCAGATGATTGACGGCCACGAGAGTCTCTGCGTGGTGACAATGAGAGAACTTGACCACTGGGTTCCGTATCAGTTCTAAGAAAATGTAATGATGTGAGTCCGTCTGGAATATTCTAAAACCATCTTTACATGAACCTCATTTTCTCCATGAGTTCTATAAAATCTTCAAAAAATCTACAGTACTCCTAGGACCTGCCGTGTCTGTTCGGAATCAACTTCATATTGTGCCCCTTGAGTTGATATATTCAAAAAGGAAGAAAAACAAAGAGCATAAAATAAGTTTCCCAGTGATAAATTCTATACATAACAACAGGAGAATGAATGAGTCGAGTTAGAAGTGACGAAGAAGAAGTATATCAATCAAAAGAAGATCGAACGAATAGTGATAGGAACAAGCAAAAACTTTTTAAAAATGCGCGAGAGTGGTTGTAATGCGTCACGAAATTCAGACGCATTATTGAAAGAATTATTATCAATGAATTAGTGAAATGCAGTTATTCTGCGTATTATCTCTTTTGAATGATCATCTCTCTATGGGCATTGAACTTATGCTCAACAAGCTCTTTGCACAACTCAAATTCTTCTTCACAGAATTGACACGTGAATGGTTTTGCTCCATGGGAATCCCGTCGATGCTTGCGTACTTCAGAACTGGTCGCGAATGGTCTATCACACTGACCGCATTTGAATGGCTTCTCTCCTGAAGTACTTTATGTCAATTATCATTTTCCGATTGTCATATGTACAACGAGCGTTCGAGAAAAGATTGGAAAGAGAAAAGACTTGATTGAAAAATACCTGTATCAGCGACGCTCTAATTTTACCTGTGTGACGACGGACATGCACAACCAGCCTGCTTTCGTACTCGAAAGTTAGCGGGCAGTACGTGCACTTGAACGCAAAGTTTCTGCCTTTCTCCAGTCTCTTCATGCGAGCTTTTCTACTGGAAGCGAGCAGTCCCTCCTTATGAATCTTGAAATCCATCTGTCTTTCCCTGTGGTTTCCTCTTCCTGTTGACTCTTCCTTCTTCTTCATATCAAGAGTGCGGGAGAGCGGCCGCTGAAATGCCATACTCGTCGACAGGTTTTTATATATATGAAACGAAACGTCAAACTTTGAAAAATCCTCATACTTGTAGAAAGTATATAGTTGAGGTCAATTTTGTCTGCATTTCACAATGTCTCACCTTCGCACTTCGTCGGGGCTGCTCATTCACGAGAAATCTTTCCATCTCAATCGGAACTCCATTAGTCGAATCGTCGACAGCATTCGAATGTTTTTCATTTTCATTTCCTCCAGAAGCATCTCCAGTCAACGAAAAGGCCTCCAAGGTGTCGTCCGTTTTTGCATCCTTAAAATTCTCATTATCCTGTAATTGCCATCTTACTCTTTGTTCATAAGAAGTAAGAAAAAAATTAGTTCTTTTTACATTCGGTTCGTTGTTGGTTTCGTGCACCGGTTGTTGTTCATCCTCGATTTCTTCGAGTTTCACGACTCTCTCGGGCAACGTTTCGACATGCGTGGTTGCGTGATCGGGATAGAAATTGTCCTGGAATTTTCCCAAAATATTTTCGAATTCGCAATTTAGGTTTGTCCTACCTGGATATTGCCCTGAACTGGCTTCTCAGCTGCACTCAGCGAGTTTAGTAGAGCGCACACGGAGAGAGCCCAACCGTAATGGAGAGTGCGCGATTCATCGTTCCTATAAGTATGAAGCGTGTGGGGATCACTCATTCCGAAATAAATCGTATGAACTCACTGAATGGGGTCCTGCGCCATAGCGCTCGTGCATTCCATTGATAATTCTTGGATCTTGAGTGGCAGAGTCTGAATATTTAAATTTCATGATGTTAGAAAGCATGATTCGAAACTGTGAAACTGTGTCGAACCTCGTAGTTAGGTCCGCTTTCGATAACAAATTGCATCAGCTCGAACGATCTAACCAAAAGCCGACCAAGGGCGTCTGATTTAGAGTAGAGACGAGCCTGAACAATGAACTTTTCCAATCTTAAGCAGATCTTTTTTGTGAACTGTGCTTCATAAATCGTTCCAAAATGTATATTAAAGGGAAGAATAACTAGCCTTGTTCCTCCAGTGTTCAATCTGATCCTTTGGGCGCATATGTGCCGAAGACATTACTAAGGTAGATGCCATGGTTCACTGCAAGGATCACTACTAGAGTTGGCAAGTGAAGAGTTGAAATGAACCGTTCATTCTCTCTCACAAGGGGGAGCGAGTCGGCCTCATTCTTAAATAAGAGGAGGGCGACTCGGTCTACTCTTAAATAAGAGTTTCCCTCTCCTTCTCCCTCATTCGCCGTGGAAAATGCGGCTCTTATTTAAGAGTGCGAGGCCGCTCAACTCTTAAATAAGAGTTGAATGAGAGGAACGGAAAATGGCCTCTTCATTTCCCCTTATTATCTTCACTTGCCAACCCTAATCACTACTGAAATGATGAACCAGGGGGGGGGGGGACACGTTGAATAACGCAGCATGGCCACTGGTCCATGAATCGCACTCAATAAAGCTTGTATATGTTTGGCGAACCATCTAGCGTTCTCGATGTCTTGTACTCATTCAATGGTTGCTGGCTTGGCTCAAATACTTTTGAAGGTTTTAGTTCGTTGGGAATACCTTTTCAATAGAGAGAGTAAATGTTTTTAATTATGTAGGCCAAAAATACGTGAAAAGAAAAGTGAATGAAAGATGAAACGGAGAGACTTTATCAACATGATATGAATTACATTGGACGATCATTTGGAAATGCATGATTTGGAATAGAAATGCTGAGAAGAGTCACTTGTGACGAATTTCTGACATATTTTGCATTAAATTTGAATGAATTATTGAATGAGAACGGTTTGAAGAAGGATGAATGAGAAGAGCTAAGTGTAACAAATTGCAGACCTGGTGATAAAAAAAACTATCATTAATTAATAATCTATCTTCTCTTCTGAACGATCATCTCTCTGTGCTCGTTGAACTTGTGCTCGACAAGTTCGTTGCACAACTCGAATTCTTCTTGGCAGAACTTGCAAGTGTACGGTTTAGCTCCGTGAGTGTCGCGTAGATGCTTGCGAACTTCAGGAGTGGAAGCGAAGGCTTTGTCGCACTTAGAACACTTGAATGGTCTCTCTCCTGAAATGGGATGCATTGGTTCATTATTATTTGATCATCCTAACTTATTTAGGAATGAACTCAAGGTTTTACACATTTTCAGAACGAGGCCAACGGAAAACATGGACCACGAACCAGCCTATAGGCAAAAGAAAACGCCACCGAGAAGCGTAAGCACGCCCCAATTCAATAACCTGTATGACGACGGACGTGAACTTCAAGTCTGCTTGCATACTCGAAAGCCAACGGACAGTGGGTGCACTTGAATGCGAAGTTTCTGCCTTTCTCGAGTCTCTTCATGCGCGCTTTTCTACTAGAAGCGAGTAGTCCCATCTTGTGAATGGTGAAATCCATCTGTCTCGGTCGATTGTTGCCTCTTCCAGTTGATCCTTCTCTCTTCGGCACGACAAGGGAGCGAGAGCGCTGGAATTATTTTGTTATTTATTAATTTTATTTTACAAATTGTTAAAATAAATTTAACGAATAAACATGTACGCTAAGAAGCACGAGCGCATGAAAAGAGCCGAGAAACCGAAGAAAATTTATGAAAAATGTCTCACCTTCGAGCTGGTTGCCGATTGTTCCTGCGAAGTCTCATTCTTAATCACAGCCACTGTGGAGGGGCGAGTGAGAGAAAGACCACGACCGCGCTGAAAGCAATTGGTTATAAAAAAATCATTTTGCATAATTTTCAGAGGTTCGTTGACGTAAAAATGACTATTCCGTACCTTCGGAGTGGCTCCGGTCTGATCATCCATGTCGGCGAAATTAGAAAATTGCATAGAACGCTTGCGAGGACGGTCTAGTATGTGCTGAAAACAATTTTATTTAGAATAACCAATAAATTTCTTCTGTAATTTCCGAATTACCGTTCTCATTCCCTGTCTAGCTTTTCGCTCAGAGCGGTCAAGGGTCGGCCAGAAACAGGAGAAGTTCTGAACTCACTATCTCGCTGATTGCGGAGTGCTCATCGTCGTTCACAGCGTCAACATCATCATCTTCTGTCTCCACAACCTCCTCCTTCTTGATCTTCAGGAATGAAGAGCGGGTGCGGCGGCGCTGAAAGAGAATTATTGGTCACATAAGCTACAAAATTTCTTTCCAGCAGCTATCAAAGTGAGGTACAATCTAACGTACCGAAGCTCTTGTTCCAGGCAGCTCATCCGAAGTGGACTCCGCGCTCGATACGTCGAGGTTCGAATCATTCATCTGTGTAATGCTCGAGGCAATGACTTCCTTGTTGTTAATCGACGGCTGAAATATTTGAATACTCGCTAATGACAAAAAACGATAACTAATTGATGTGATATTAATCTCATTGAAAGACGTCATACCGAGCTAGGCTTGGGCTGCGGAGTGGTAGGCACTGATCGAGCCACAGCATCGACTATGGCTTCAATTCGAGCAATTGCACTCATCGATTCTTCTGATGCGTTATCCGGAACGAGCTCCTTCACTTGGGAACTGCGTTGATTACTCGACAATTCTGCAAAAAATACATAATTCATACATGTATTTATCATGTTATTGAAACTTAGTAACTGGGACTTTTTCTGGGTTTGGGGTAATGAAATCAAATGTTAATCGATTCACCTGTATCGTGGCTGGTCTCCCTCTTGTGCTCGAGTAGCTTGATGAACTTCTCGAACACTTCTCCACAGACAGTGCACACGTATGGGTTCAGTCCATGAGAGTTGCGCTTGTGCTGCCTCAGTTCACTGCTGTCCTTGTACGACTTCGAGCACTGGTTGCATTTGAACGTCTTATCAACTGTAATTCGATCGTTGACCTTCGAAAATTGCTAGCAAATCCGTACCTGCGGTATGATTCGTATCCCTTTTGTGTTTGAGCAGACCCAAAAACTTGTCGAATCCTTCTCCACAGACTTCACAGCTGTAGGCGTGAACATCTCTCGTAGAGCTCTTCACATCACGATTTACCGTCTCTGGTTCTTCACGTAACTCCATTTTAGGACTCGGTGCTTCTGAATAATTCAATTCTGATTAATGATAATAACTAAAAAATAATAAATGCTTTCTTACTCACCAATTTTCGGAGCTGGAACAGCAACCGTCTCAGTCTCCTTCGTCTCAATCTGGGGTGAAACCACATCAATCTCCACCACTTCTTCCTTCTTTATCTTCAGAGAACGAGCGCTTCGACGCTGAAAATGCAGATTATAATTATTAGTTTCTGATGCAGTTTCTTATTTGGGCAATGGTTCGTGCGAAATTTCCTCACCGGAGTGCTAGTGGAAGGAAGCTCATCCATCATCGAAACCGAGTCCGATCCCTCTACCATCGAATCATCCGTCTGGTCATTCTGTTCATTCCACTCACTGCTCGTATCAACCTCTTCCTCGCTATCGATCGCGGGCTGAAAATACGTATTTTTGATTATCAGCTGGATGACACTGCGATAATGATGATAATACACCGTACCTGCGACGTTCCATTATTCGGTTCCTTTCCTGTAGACTCTTCCTGAGTTGGCTGTTCCACAGTATCTTCCACTGGATCCGAAGGCTTGTTTTCTGAAAGAAATTTATTATATCTTGAAAAAATGTTCAGTGGCTCACCTGTGCTGTGCTTGGTCGCCTTTCTGTGTGCGAGTAGTGCAGGATACTTCTCGAACTCCTCACCGCACTCATTGCAAGAGTACAGGTTGCACTTGTGCACGGAACGCTGGTGTCGAGTCAAATCACGGCTGCGAGTGTACTGCCTATCGCACTTGTCGCACTTGAATTGCTTGTCTCCTCCTGTAAATCGTCCCAATATTCCCTGATATTTTACGAAAATTTCAAACCTGAGTTATGATGGCCAACCGCACTCTTGTGTCCGAGCATGCTCGCAAATCGCTCGAACGACTTTCCGCAGACATTGCAACTGAAGTCGTTGCCTCCATGAACCACACGTTGATTCTTCGTCTTTTCAGCGGGAGATTTGCCGCCTTTCGGAGTTTCACACTTGTTTCTAGCTGAAACATAATTCGTTGTATTTTGTCTTCTTAATTTTTGATATCAGTTTGAAATCTTTACCTGAACGTCTCTTCTCGATCTTGGAAGACACCATTGGAATTTCATCAATGTCCTCTTTCTTGATCTTCAAGAAGCGAGTGCTTCGACGCTGAAAATATATTTTGATGAGGTAACAAATAAGACAGAAACGGTAAAGCTGCTAGAAAGAGACAAGAGAGATTCCTAAAAATAACGAGGTTAGACGTTTCGGTCCATGTTGCACTTCAAATATGACATTTCAAATGTCACGTTTAGAGCTAATGAGTTCAATTCAACTCACTGGAGCACTGGTCCAGTTGCGCTGCTCAGCCACCACTGATCCATCATTGTCAGAAATCATCGTATCATCAGCAGCCATGCTCTGATTCTGAGCAGGCTCGGATTCATCTTCGGCGGGCTAAAGAGAAAGTATTTAGTGTTAATAACAGTACGAGGATTAATCTGATTCACATTTGCACACATAATCATCAATTTTCTCGCTATCTAGTAACTTTAGCAAGCGTCCCATTCTAGTTTCGTTTCTCTACTTCTCTTATGGGATATCCCGGTTATCGCTGTAATCCTAGATGAATACAAATCGACGCATACCGGGAACGTGTTCAGTAGTTCGTCGAGTCCAGTAGAATTCTGAGGAACTTCGACTACAGGCTCCTCCTCTCCAAACTGATCCTCCCGCACGGTGTCGCCATCCATGACGACTTCCACGGAAGATTCCTTGAAATTTGATTGTTTAAGCTATCTCAAATTGTTGAAATTCTGGATATTTTAGACGTTTCGGAGTAGCAAAAGAATGAGAAATGATGAAAAATCTAAGCAGTTCTGAAAAATCGCACCAAGTCCACGACGTCCGGTGCCGGTCTGGAGGAATCAAGAATCGTTGCACTATCAAGCGCCTGATTATCCTCAAGATCCGTATCAATGTCAGTCAAGGAGTCAATAGCAGTCTGTGGTGCTCCTTCCTTCGAAGCCTTGTCAGTCAGCGTTTTGAGAAATGTGCACATCGACAAGGCAATTCCGTATTCGATGGACCGGTGTTCATCATCTCTGAAAATGAAGGTATGCGATCTCAATTTTTGCTTCATGTGGTCGGACTGTCCAAATTAACTCACTTATTTGGATCAGCAGTCATCACACTTCCACACTCAATCGTCAGGGCCTGTATCTTGAGCGGAATACTCTGGAAACGAATTAATTGCCGATTTCCGAATTATTTGTATTTTTATCCTGATGAAAAAAACCGGAGTTCGCAATTTGTTACGCGAGGTACGATAAACAACATCCGGAAAATTATTACCTGTGAATTCAGACCACTGACGAGAATGGATTGCATCAGCTCGAGTTGGCTGACCGCAATCTGACCAAGTCTGTCTTTTCGAGAGAACGATCGAGCCTGTAATGTGAGATTTGCATAGGAAATACTGACTAAATTTTTAAAATGATTTTAAAAAGTATCACAAACCTTGATTCTCCATTGCTCGATTTCGTCCACGGGATCCAGTTGAGTAGCAGCCATCGTTGAAGAGTGAAGATGACAGAATGAAGAGAGAATGCGAGAAATCGCCTATTCATTTCCGTCCAGATCGGGCGTCTCCGATCGGAGGAGATCCAGATCGGAAGCACCCGATAGACTAGACGAAGAGAGCACAGCCGCTGGGTACGAGAGACTAGAAGATCATTCTGGTCGGTTCGTCCTAGGCAGGATTGGGTGGATTGACCCTCTGGCAATGCCTGGTCGCTATTAAGAGGAAAGAGAAGAATTGAAAACTGAATTTGTAATGATTAGGATGAACACTGCAACATAGACGAAGCATTGAGTGAATAATGCTGCATCGCAATTACGCCGTTGTTTTGTCCACCCTGCTCCCCTTCTTCGAGTCAATTGGTCAACAGCCTTTTTTTATATTTGTTCCAAGCATAAATTATTGAATCAAGGTGGTCAAGGTGATCAAGGTTGAGGCGTTCAACGACAGGCATTTTCACACTTGCTGGCATTGACGTTCGATGAATGTCTTGAATGAGATCTTTGTCTTGATGCATCAGTACATGTTTATTGAGTTTATTTTTATCAAAAATTCAATAATAAATTCAATTGGGATCTACAGAGGATAGAGTGAAGTAAACTGAGGGCGGAATGGCGTAATGACAAGAAGAATACCAGTGGAGGTGACGAGATGCGACCAAGATCGTTGCTAAATGAGCATTGTTTCAGGCCGAAAACAAGAGCATACCGTCAATTGCAATTCGAAATTATGCACATCTTCATCCTCGATGAACGAATTTCTCACATTACAGTTTGACTTTCCCGCCTGTGAATAGCCATCAGATACTAGCTGACAACTCATACCTGATTGGTGCTCTCTGTGATATTGCGACAAGCCTCTATCCATTCAGTCACGCTCTGCATCTTTTCTTGTCGAAATGCTGCTTCATCTTTCGGTTCATCCATTGCAGTAACATCAACTCTGAATTTGCTTCATCAGATAAACTCGAAATCCAAATTCTCACCGAGATTCTTTCTTCTCTCCATACTCAATCATTGCGAAACTGTTGGCAACTTCGTGGGGAATCACTGCGTCTGTGCTAGATCCACTTGATTCCTGTAAAACATTCAACCGATGATCAAACAGGTAAAAAAGACTTGCCTGATCGTAGTCCAATGTAACTTTGATGCAGTGTTCAACCCACTGTCCGATTCTCATTTTCTTCTCGCCATGATCATTCAGCTTTTCAGTTGCTGTAAGATCAACCCTAAAATACTCCTTTTGAAACAAATCAAAAATAGTTCCATTCCCAACCATCCCCTCTCTACGCCGGTGCTGAATTCCCTCTCACCTATTCTCTTCTTCTCTGATAGGGTGGGAACAATTCTCTTCGTTGACTTCAAAGACAGCATTCGCACTTGAGTAGGCTGTTATGTTTGTCTGTGAATCAAGCAATTAATCATAGACAGTTTCCAAGTGTTACCTGATTACTGTGTGTTGAATCCGTTTCTAGGTTGTCAATCCATGTTTGGATTCTCTCCCTTCTCTCTGCTTGAATTGCTCCGTCGAACATCGATTCCTCTATTGTAGTCAGAGCTCTGATATCACTTCAATGGAAATGCTCAAAAAGATCCCTGTCTCACCTCATTTGATTCCCTTCTTCCCATGTCATTGAATACACCATCTCTCCTTTTCCTCGATGATGTTTCTGCCTTCTGACGAGACTGCTTGAGACCTCCAATTAGGACATCACGAGACACTTGGGACTCTTTCCCCTACGCAACCCTGTTGAGAATGACGTGGACAATCAACAAACATGCATAATTAAGAGACTAAATCAAACCAAGTCGTTGTCTGGACAGAAATGAGCTCCGTTCTCTCACGTTCCTCCCCGTTTTGACAATTTCGTGGGAATTCACACCTAGTTAGTGGAAAAGAGTGCTCGTTAGCCATGTTTCAGGCATGGAAATTTGAGAGACCGCAATAGTGCTGACGCAAATCAAGATGGGAAACTAACTGAAAGACAGAATTTCGAATGAATTCAACTCAAATATAGAAGTAAGGAAGACGGATTGAAAACAAGGAGCAAGGAAGACGGATTGAGAATGAATGAAGGGGAAGAGTAACTGATAGGGAGGCGGAGACTGGTTAACGAGGGAAGATGAGTGAGGAGATTGTGGAGAAAGATGCGAAAATATCAAGAGCAGAAACAATATATATACAACCACAAAATTGCATTTCAATGAAAAATTAAGGGGGAAACACCTAAACTCATACATGTAAGACATAAATAAATTTTCATCTTCCTCATGTTATCCATGAAAAATTGTTTTCTCGGGTACGTTATGTAAATTATCACGAAATTTTATCGTTGGGATCATTTCACGTGCGCCAACACCTCGCAGAATTGTTCGATTCTTAAGCAAACGTGCTCATTTCGAAGTTCTAAGATGGGTCAAGTATTGACCATTTTAGTGAGACTCTAAATAAAGGCACCTCGGATTTGAATCGTGCGACCTTGGAAGCGTTCCCCCTTTTTCTTCAAATTCCCATAATAATCAAGAAAAAATGGCAGAAAAATGCTGTTCTATGCTTCTCTGAATCAGGTTGCCTTAGATTGGGCATACCCAGAGGTCATCCCTTCCGCCTCTCGCCTATTTGGTTCCTTCAATTTAAACTATCACGTTGTAGAGAAAGAGTGCGACTTTCAGCACTCAATCCTCCTCTACCAAACCCTTGTATTCTACTTTGAAGATGACCTCTCAAGTCAATCATATGGACGAGATTGAACATTGGCGTCAGAAGGTATGCGCATAAATATTCTGTTCACCCTCAGGATTTTTTTAAAGGAAAATAGAGCGCGCTAAACAAAGTCCCTGTTCAGGCACGCCGGTTTTCTCGCTCCGATAAACTCGGACACCTTCTGGTCAACTTGTTCGATCTAATGCTGTCTGTGGCTGTTAGTGGACCAAAAACAAAGGCGAGTCTCGTAACGTTATTTCTTTTTCCCGTAACGTTATTTCTGGAATTCAACTCTACAATCAACAATATCTGCAGACACTCCCACTCAAAATCCAAGTACTGTCGATGGAGTGCGACGCTGCAATGGAGGAAGACCCAGAGCAGTTAGTACAGCTCCGAAAATTCGCATTCAGGCGAGCAGAACAACTGTAACTCATTCTACTTGAGGGAACACGAATCTAGAGCTTTGTACTATGGTATCACTGCCTCCGTTTGCGCCCTTCTCAGCACTCTTACGGAAGCTGAGGCGCCTCTTCAGGAGGTTCATCAGGTCACATATCTGTCTCTTGAATCCGTTAATACATTGAGGAATCCAAGATCAAAAATACAAGAAAAATAACAGGCAGCTGCATTGGCTCCAATCGACGAATCCAAGGAACCCGATGCCAGGCATTGTCTCGATGACGATTCCAATCCTAACCATTTCGCAGTCTTTGACAATTCGATTCTTGGAGAAGTTGTGAAGGAGGAATGTCATGAGGACGATCAACAGATGGATTTCAGGGGCGAACAGATGGTGAGACCATTCAATATGTTCCTTCTTTTGCTCAACATTCGTCCAGCCGCATATACTCTAGGAAACATCTCATGCTACCCCATCAATCCCATCAATTATTCTACTTGTAACCTTGCTTTCGCGCTAAATCATTGCATCTTACTATTGTAAATACAGGACCAACAGGAAAAGCTCAACGTTAAACCGGAAGATACCGTAGAGGAACTCAGTCCGAAGGAAAAAGGAGAAGTAGAGGAATCATATGCAAATGAACTGGATAGGAACACTGGCATGCCTGCTCGATATACACAACAAAAAGTACTAAAAATATGTACGAAATAAATAAAAAATGTACCAACATCAGGTAGAATATAACGGCGATGAAGATAATGACGCGCCGCTAGTAAATGTTGACGAGGATTCCATGATGGATGAGACCCATGTGTTGGACGGCTCTGAGATAGATGAGCTTGCAGGAACTAGTGCGAAGGTAAAACAAAAATGGTAAAATATAATAAAGGCCTCGAACTGATACCGTTTCAGCGTGGAAAAGGGCGTCCACGTACTCATTTTCCTCTTCGAAATGATGATGGAACAAGTGCAAAGGTGAGGCTTCTTGTTTACCGAATTGGTGCTAACTATTACATTTTTACCTTACCATCAGTACCATCAGTACCTTACCATCACTACCCGGCCTTACCCGTTGTACCCCACCAGGCGTTGTCGTACATCTTTAAAAGCGCCTTGATTGTTGATTGTTTACCTTTATTAAATATTTCAGCGCTTACGAGGCCGCCCCTGCAAGCGTTTCGCCAAAGGACATCGAAACGAAGTTAAGACGAAGGAGAAAAAGAAGGAGGCGAATTCTAACACAGCACTAACTGAGTCCATCGTGAAAGGCAGTGGAACAGTGGAGGGGCTCAAATGCGAGTATTTGAAATGCCAAAGAACATTCGATTCTGAAGTCAGATTCAAAGATCACATTGAATCACATCTTAAAAGTCCCCATGGATGGAAAGCATTCGTGTGCATCGATTGTGGGAAGAATTTCGAAACGTACAGTGAATTGGTAATGCACAAGACGGTGGAGCATAAAAGGAAGAATATCTGAACGTCGCTCTTCGATCTTTCAAACCTATGTCTCACTTGAAACATATGTGTACTACCACTTTTCACAATTTTATAACTTTTAAAGTAAAAAAGAAAACAAGTCTCCATTCTCAACTTCATTTACCTCCAAACAATTTCAATGTGCCGATAAATCTTTTTTATGTCCTTGTTGGTTCAGTGTTGATCTTTTTTTATTTAGAGCGCTTTCCAAATAGTTTCATCAATTTTCCTTGCAAATTCCACTCCGACGTCTACATTAGTTTATCGATGTAATAGTATTTTAAACAAAAACTTAGCCTCGAATTTCATCATCTTTCACAGACCAACCATACCCCCTGGTCGTGCCCTCACATTCGTGCGTCTTTTCTGAATCACCGATCTTGATTTATATCGATTCCTCATCAGAAATTTGTTTTCTAGAGGTGACGTCTTCTTCTCATTCAACAATGGAATCTTCTGAACATCCGATGGACGAAATTGAGCGCTGGAGAAATGAGGTAACGTTTTCACCTTCTACCCATCTCCTCAGAACCTTAAAAATAGTAGAGAGCGCAACTTTCCCAGGCTCGTCTCTTTTCTCGCTCCGACAGACTCGGTCATCTTCTTGTCAACTGTCTCGAACTAATGCAATCTGTTCTCGTCAGCGGGCCTCAGTCTCGGGTTAGACCACATCAGAGATTTCAATTATTTTCTTGTTTGTATCAATAATCGACATTCAATGCAGACTTTACCTCTCGAGATACAGTTACTGTCCATGAAGTGCACAAGCGCTTTCGCTGAAGAACCTAGAAAGTGAGTTGGCAGATTTTAAAGGATTTCTACCATATTGTAAAAGCCTTATCCCTCATCGAGAATTTCAGGGAAGACCGTTCGCGAACCCTCTACTACGGCCTTACTCTTTCTGTGTGTGCATTGCTCACTTCGTTGTCAGGACAACACGAATTAGAACAGGTATAAAACGCTTGTAAAGCCGTAGTCAATTTGCCATTATCAGGAAGCAGTGATGGATCCTATCGAAAACTGTAACGAACCCGATGTATCGCTCGAGAACTTAGTCAGTCCTGATTATCTTTTTTTATTATTATAACTTTTGAGATTCCGTTGATCGGAGGAATCGCGAAGTGCGAGGATAACCAGGATAATGAACAGCCGGCGTTTGAATTCAAGGACGAACTGATTGTAAGAACATATTATAATTATATTTTTTAATTCATACAAAAGTTGAAATTGCAGGACACAGCGGAGCTCGATGCTACCATGGAGGATTTTGCTCCTGCTCGAGATGATATTGATGGAGATGAAAACGCGCAACTATTGAATGATGTGGAGGACTCTATGATGGATGCGCCTGCGGAGATTGAAGACGCGCCTGTGAATGAGCTTCCCGGAACCAGTGCGAAGGTAAGGGGCAAGTTGAAAACCCGCTCCTGCACCATACGCTTCACGCTTCAATTATTGCCCTTAGAGATCCAACAAGGGAGATAGGGTCGGTTGAATCATTCTCGGAACGGATAGACTGACAGACAAAGGGGCACGCCGCAGTGCCCCAGCGAGTGAGGGGGACAGGGAGGCGTGGGAGGCGTAACTTAGGATTTTAGGATTTTAATGTGTCTTTCTGCATCATTATGTCCGTTCAGAATTAGATTCATATTGACGTATGCAAAACGCGTAGGAAGAGATTTACTATACATTGTATCTTATCAATTACCATTTCAGCGTGGATCTGGGCGTCCCCGTACACGTTTCCCTGAACAGCAGAATGGAGACAAAATAATGAACAGAAGGAAAGAAAATAAAAGAGTTCCTAAAACTCATGATAAAAGACCTCAAACGAAAAGAAAGCCTGTTACGAAAAAAACGGAATCAAAAGGATGTCAGGCCCTCAAATGCAAGTATTGTAAGGAAACGTTCATGTTCAGATACTTTCTTGAGAGACACCTTCGCAGACACACAAGTAATTTTTTTCAATTCTTTCTAATTCTTTTCAATTCGGTAAACAATGAATACGAAGTAAATGAAACCATAACGCAAAACATATTCATTCAAGAGGAAAGACCATACGAATGCAACAAGTGTGGAAAGAAGTTCCAACACTCATCTCATTTGAACACACATCTCCGAGAAATTCACGGAGCAAAGCCGTTCATTTGTGGAGAGTGTGGAAACGAATTTGAGAAGCACGGTGAATTCGTCAAGCACAAGATGTCTCACAGAAAGAAGAAAGTTTGAATCGACGTGATTATTTAATAATAATTTTTGCACCTTCGCTCGCTCTGTGTTTGTCATCTCCGTTTTCATAGTATTTCATAAATGATAAATCGATTTTTGATGCAAATTTTTTGTGAGCTTTGTTTTATTTTTTTGGTCTAATCGGAATTTTCATCACCATTTGGAAACTGTCAATTAGAACAGCACTGCCATTGGCGATCTCAAAGAGGCACAAAGTGGTCTTAATTCTCCTCAGGCAAACCAAACCCCGTGGCATTGCCCTGTTATTCACGCGTCCCATTTCAAGCACCCCGATCTCAATTCAACTTTGAAAAGGCTATAGTGGACTCGTCATTCGAACGCGTCAAGTCCGTCTTCAAGTCCAGTACTCTTACCATCTTCTCACTCAGCTATGGAATCTGCTCAGCATCCGATGGATGAGATTGAACAGTGGAGGAATGAAGTGAGTCAAGTAATTTTCGTTCATTTAGGCTCCGTATATCAAGGAGAGATCGAAATACGGTCAATTTTTCACACACACTTTCTGTCTGGTTAGAGAAATGAGGAGAGCATTACCCGATTTCCAACTCTATTCTTAAGAGTGGTAGAGGTCGCAACTTATTGCAGGCTCGACAGTTTCCTCGTTCGGACAAACTCGGTCACATCCTCGTCAATGCCTTCGATTTGATGCAATCCGTGCTAGCCAACGGGATAGATTCCGAGGTCAGCGCTTCATTTTTAACTATCTTGCTAATTGTCAATATTTAATTAGTAATCGTTCAAGACTCTCCCACTCGAGATTCGCGCGCTGTCAACAAAATGCGCGAGAGCCTTCGCTGAGGAGTCAAACGAGTCAGTTTTCGTTCCTAATAAGGCATAAAAGCAAAACCTTAAGAGTTCCAGTAGTGCGGGAATTCAAACTTGAATTTTCTGAAACAGGAGAAGAGGAGAACTGCAAAGAACTGAAAAATGAACGAAATAATTCAGGGATGACCGCTCGCGAATCATCAACTACGGCCTGACACTCTCTGTGTGCGCACTTCTGAAGTCGCTGACAGAACAACAGGAATCAAGCCAGGTACTGTTAGGGCGCCGCCGTTGTTAGAGCGCTTCTATCAATCGGCGATAGGCCCCCTCAGGAGTTGTCGTCTCCAGTCGAATCGTTTGATATGGAAGCCCCTTTCACTGTTAGGCCGCTTTCATGGAAACACTACCATTGTTACTTCAGAAGAACTTTAGAAAAAAACTGTACAATTTTAGTGCTGTAGAGCCTGAATTGTTCGTAGTCAATTAGCAATTGTCATCAGGAAACGACACAACTTCACGAGAATTACGAGGAGTCAGATGCGACTGAGGAATTCTTCGAACCCCATCACGATCCCACGCTTGCCGAATCCCCTCAAGGACTTGGGAACGAGGAGGATCAGCAGAAGAATCAGAAGCCTGCTATTGAAATCAAGAACGAGCTGATTGTAAGATAATTTGTATATTTTGAAATAATTTTATTTTTAACAGGATGTTGAGGAGTGCGAAGCAAACATGGAAGACACCGTAGACGAATCTGCGCCAGCTCGAGAGGAGGAATCGATGATGGACGCTCCGGCAGCGATGGACCATCTTCCAGCAGCTACTGTGAAGGTCAGAATTGGAGTAAAGACCTTTTTGTTTACTGATCTGAAACATGCTCAGTGGCATTTTGGGAATAAAAAATTGCGGTTCTAACCGATACCTTTTCAGCGTGGCCCCGGTCGACCTCGCACTCGCTTCCCTGCCCCTGTGAATACTGATGATGCCACTACACCGACTGTGAAGGTGAGTCGTTTAAAGCAGAGTATCTATTGACGGTCAGCCTAAGTCAAGTGCCGATGTGCACCCTTACTTTGCCATTACATTCTCGTTGTGAAATGTAAATTGCAGCGCGGACCTGGCCGCCCCCGCATTCATTTCCCTGAACAGCAGAGTGGAGATGGAATAACGGATAAGAAGAAAGAAAAGAAAAGTGCGAAGGAATCTCACGAAAGTAGAAAGTCCATTGTGAAGAAAAAGGCATCAATCGAAGAGGCACACAAATGCAAGTATTGCAAGGAGACATTCAAGTTCAAACTCGATCTCGAAATGCACATCCACACTCACACAAGTGAGTATTTTTGATGATTTCGTACTACTTTCTTTGTTGATTAGCTGACTAAATTTTCCCACACTTCAGAAGAGAGGCCGTTCGAATGCAACAAGTGCGGACAGAAGTTCTTCCAGAGAGGTCACATGAATCAGCATCTTCGTCAAACTCACGGAGCAAAACCGTTTTCTTGCGAAGAGTGTGGACAAGAGTATGAGATGTTCAGTGACCTTGCCAGCCACAAATTGACTCACAAAATGAATGTCTAATGTTACCTAAGAGATAATGTTTCAATCTGAGGAACTTCGATTCACTTTGCACTGTTCCGTCATCCATGCATCTATTGATAAACCTATTTTGCCGCTCAACATATAATTATCTCGCATGAAATATTCCTTATTAATTTTTTTTGAAATCACACTCGATGAAGTAAACTAATTTTCATCAACGATTTAACTCTGCTCTTCATACTCTACTATATCTTGTGAAAATATATCTCAACTTTTTGGATTAGTTCAGTTGAAACGCTGACTATCTAAGCTACTGAACCTTAAAGATCTGAAATGTGTTTCGTAAGATAATGCCTTTTTCATTCAAATTTACCAGAGGAATTCCTGCAGAATATAAGCTCACTGATGATACCCAGTGGCCGTGCTTACACAAAGGAACGCAGTGCACCAATGTCGATGCTCAATTAGAAGTAGTTGAATCAGTAGTGAAGCCTTGTTTTTTGGCTTACTATAAATCGTGAAGTCTTGCTCAATTATGACTTCTTCTCAACTGCAACCGATGGACGAGATTGAACACTGGAGGAATGAGGTTAGCATACCAAATTTCTTCACCTAAACTGCGGATGCATATCATTGGGAATTATGAGTAGTAGACCAAATCTTCAGGCTCGACAGTTTTCTCGCACAGACAGACTCGGTCATATTCTAGTGAACTCCCTCGATTTAATGGAATCGGTGCTAGCGAGCGGACTGCGTTCTCAGGTTGGATCAACGATTTCGTAAATGATTCAAAGACTCTGATAAACAATTATTTGCAGACTCTGCCACTCGAGATTCAGCTACTCTCAATAAAGTGTACGAACGCTTTTGCTGAGGACAGGAACAAGTGAGTTTCGTGCGAAAAACTGGGGCAACTGAAAACTGCAAGCCTTTAAAGAACAGGAAGCAAATAAAGAATTCAGGGACGACCGCTCACGAATGTTCAACTACGGCCTAACACTTTCTGTGTGCGCACTGCTCAATTCGCTTACTGGAACACAAGAATCAGAACAGGTAATATTGGCGCTCAAACATTACCATCGGCGTGTTAGATGCCTTTAGAAGAACTGAAGACCTGTACAACTTTAGAATGAAATTGAGAAAAATATACTGAAAGTACTGGGCTTCTTGTGAAATCGTAGCCAAATCGCAATTATCAGGATGCGGCATCGACACTCATCGAAAACTACAACGAACCTGACGCATCGCCCGAGAACTTAGTCGATCCTCGTCAACCCTCAACATTTGATATTTCGTTTCCGGATGGAATTGCAAAGTCCGAGGATCGTCAGAATGTTCAGCAGCCGACGTTTGAGTTCAAGGATGAGCTAAATGTTAGATCGTTTGAAACTTAATTTAAAAAAAAATGAATAAAATTTTGAAAAATATATTTTAGTCAGTTGAATAAATAGAAATTACAGGATACAGCGGAATTCGATGCAACCATGTATGTTGCCATGGACGACTTTGCTCCGACTCGAGATGAGGGAGATGCAAACGAGCAACTCTTGAATGATCTCGAAGATTCGAATATGGATGCTTCTGTTGAGATGAATGAATCACGCATGGATGAGCTTCCAGGAACCAGTACGAAGGTGAGATTTCGAAGTATCTTCAAGGTTGCATACCGAATAGACGACCATAAGACGTACGTAGCTGGGGATTTCCGTAATTAAAACGAGTTCTCTGTAAGATCAGGACAGGGGTGGCACAACGCTTCATAGTGGTCGGATTGAGCTCAAATTTGAAATGGATGGTCCCTAGGGGTCGTACAAACATTCTACAATTTTGCATGATGATCATACATGGTTCATGCAAAATTTTTATCTTTCAAGATGCCCTCTCATGTGATCCCTCATTCGATAGAGCATCAAAAGTTATGCACACAGTTCGATTTTCATCCATTTTGGAGCAAAGGGAGCCGAGAAACATGGAAACATGTTTATTTTTTCATGCTTTTTAATGGTTTTTGATTTTTAGAATCATGAAGACATAAAAAAGCAAGATATTTTTTCGCGTACTAGATTCGTCCTGCGATTCTCTATCGCGTAGTATTTTTTCATATTTTATATCGGTCCTACTTTTTCGCATTCGCATGATTTGTAACGTGCATGCATAGCGCAGGTTCGAGTCCGCCTGCCCGAATGATCTTCTGCCAGACTAATTTGAATAATGTGCTTACTCAAAATAGCATGATATGTTGTAAAACTATCATAATCAATGTTTTGTGAAGCAAAGTTTGTTAAAAACGTCTGGCAAAAGATGATGGGGGCAGGCGGATTCGAACCTGCGCTACGCATGCACGTTACAAATCATGCAAATTCGAAAAAGTAGGACCGTTCTAAAATATGAAAAAAATACTACACGATAGAGAATCGCAGGACGCATCTAGTACGCGAAAACGCTTGCTTTTTTATGTCTTCATGATTCTAAAAATCAAAAACCATGAAAAAGCATGAAAAAATTAACATATTTCCATGTTTCTCGGCTCCCTTTCCCCAAAATGAATGAAAATCGAACTGTGTGCAAAACTTTTGATGCTCTATCGAATGAGGGGTCACATGAGAGGGTATCTTGAAAGATAAAAATTTTGCATGAATCATGCATGATCATCATGCAAAGTTGTAAAATCCATGGACGACCCATAGGGACCTTCCATTTCAAATTTGAGCTCAATCCGACCATTTTGAAGCATTGTGCCACCCCTGTCCTTACAGAGAACACGTTTTAATCCATTTTCAGTCAATCAACTTTTTTTTCAGCGTAGATCGACGAGTCGTCGCACTCGTTTATCTGAAGAGAAGAGTGGAGGAGAAAGAATGGATGAAAGGAAAGCTAGGAAACGAGTTTCTAAAACTGTCAAGAATTCTCAAGGAAATAGGGCCTCTATTATGAAGATAAAGGAAACAAGAAGTGATGAGGCACACCAATGCAAGTATTGCAAGGAAACGTTCAAATACAAAAGCGGACTTGGAGTACACATTCGCAGGCACACAGGTGAAATTTAAAATTATATTTTATCTTAGGGAAACATTCAATGGACAATCAAATGTCTTTTTCTGGAATATAACACAATACAAATAAAACACAATTCAGACGAAAGGCCGTGCAAGTGTAATCATTGCGGGAAAACGTTCCGTCAGTATTGTGATCTGAACAGACATCTCCGCCAAGTTCACGGAGCAAAGCCGTTCACTTGTGAAGACTGTGGAGAAGAATACGAGATACACAAGGAATTCGCCAAGCACAGGTTGTCTCACAGAAAGGATATCTAATATTATTGAATAATTCCAATACTGGTTCATTTCGCATTGTTCAATTGTCCGTGCATTGATTGATAAACTTGTTTTACCCAAGCGTTCACTCAACACTTTCTTTCTCATAATCATATGCAGGTCGAAAATGTAGCTTGTTTTCATGAACACTTTATTATTGACACTACCTTTCTCTATTACGACAAAATGCACGTAGCAGACGTCAAATCTGAAAGAGGGTTTACTAATCAATGAGATCCTTCGCAGGGAAACATGCCCCTTGGCCGTGTTTTTTCATTCATTCGCGCGTCCCCTTTCGGATGCCACCGATCTTAATTATCAAGATTGTTGTTGACTCGTCATCTCACTCGAACGCTTATTTGTAAAAACCATCTTCGCTCTCAACTATGGAATTTGTTCAACACCCAATGGACGAGATTGAACAGTGGAGGAATGAGGTGAGCATAACAATTTCCTTCGTCGAGAGTAGCAGAGTACTTCTTCCAGGCCCGGCAGTTTTCTCGCACTGATAGACTCGGTCATATTCTAGTCAACTCCCTCGATTTAATGCAGTCGGTGCTAGCGAGCGGACTGCATTCGCAAGTATGCGTTTCTTTGACGGGACTTATAATCACATTTCACACTGGGAAATATTCGAATATTGCAGACGCTGCCGCTCGAGATACGCGCATTATCGATTAAATGCGCGACAGCACTTTCTGATGACAGTAACAAGTGAGTTGAAAAAACTCAGGGTTTGGATATAACAGATCGAGCAAATGAGACCTTATATTCCTTAAGGGAAGACCACTCTCGAAGACTCAACTACGGCCTAACTCTTTCTGTGTGCGCGCTTCTCAACTCGTTAGTTGAAACACCGGAATCTAATCAGGTACTGTTAGAAGGCACTCTTAGGATTATTTATATTTCATTCGTTCCTGTGGAATCGAAGCCAATTTGAAAAATAATCAGGAGGCAACTGATCTTATCGAGCAACAAACGGAGCCTGTTCTCGAGGAAAATCCCAATTTCGATCATTTGCTAGACGAATACTGTCAAAGAAATGTGAAAATGGAAAAGGCAGTGTTTGATTTCAAGGACGAGATGCTTGTAAGATCGTTTCCTACCGTTATTGTTTTAAATAATATTATTTGAAACATTTTACTGAACTTTAGTCACAGGATTCAACCGCGTTCGAAGCATACATGGATAATCAAACGGAGGATGTTACTCCGACTCGAGATGAGGGAGTTGAGAACGCACAGTTAGTGAACAATCTCGAAGATTCGACTATGGATGTGCCCGCTGAGACGGAAGAGTCACGAATGGATGAGCCTCCCGGAACAAGCGAGAAGGTTGGATTCGATTTCATCTTAGTTCTTTGCAGCTGAACCATCTCAACGCTTCAATCAATACATTTTCAGCGCAGATCCAAGCGACAGCGCGTTCGTTTCTCTGAAGAGAAGAGTGAAGGACAAGTTATGGACGGAAGGAATGGCAGGAAAAGTGTTCCTAAAACTAATTACAAGAAATCTCAAGCAAATAAGACGTCTATTCTGAAGAAAAAGAAAGCGAAACGAGATGGGGCTTTCCAATGCAAATATTGCAAGGCATCGTTCAAGTTCAAAAGCACACTCGAAGTACATACCCGCAAGCACACAAGTGAATATTTTCGAAATTCGTGTGATTCATTTTTGTAGTGCGCTCAACGAGTTTTTTTTTGAAAATAATGTTCATACAATTCAGATGAAAGACCATACCAATGTGATAAGTGTGGAAAAAAGTTCACGCAAAAGAATAATCTAAATCTCCATCTCCGACGAATTCATGGAGCAAATCCGCTCACTTGTGAAGACTGTGGAGAAGTATTCGAGCTACGCAGCGAATTCGCCAAGCACAAGTTGGCGCACAGAAAAAAGAATGTCTAATTTTTTTTGAATGATTCGAATACTGATTCATTTCGCATTGTGCAGCATTCCACGCATTGATTGATAAAGATATTACGCCGAAGCGTTCACTCAACATATCTTGCTTACTCTGTTTCTCAGTCGCTTCACCCTATCACTTTTCAAAGCTGCCTCGATTTCAATCGAATGGATTGCTCAAATTCGCCTCAAATTCGCTCAAATTCGAAAGGAGGTTTCTACCAAATTTGAACTCCGTGACAGACGATTCCCACTGGCGGCGATTATACAAAAGCACGCAGCGTGTGCCTAAACTCTAGGTTCCACTTGAACTTGCTGATTCAATAGACGCCTTGCTATTTTCTGGTTTCATACAAATCTTCTCTTTTCTCAATCATGGCTTCTTTTCAACTGCAACCAATGGACGAGATTGAAAACTGGAGGAATGAGGTAAATGAGATATGTTAGTTTGTGATTTAACTTTTCATCGCTTAGGCTCGGCAATTCGCTCGAAAAGACAGACTCGGTCATCTGTTAGTCAATTCTCTCGAATTGATGCAGACGGTACTTGCCAGCGGGCTGCAATCTCAGGTCAGAGCTAGAGTTAGTTTCAGCAAGTACCATGAAGAGAGTTTCGATTCGACACTGCACTGCACACTGCACCAAAACTTTCGAAAACGCTTCTCGCTACTTGCAAAATATTCACTCTGCAGACCCTGCCACTCGAGATTCAGTTACTGTCAATAAAGTGCAGAAATGCATTTGCCGAGGACGCAAATAAGTGAGTTCGTTGTTTTATTAAGGCCACGAGAAGGAAATTACGAGCAAATAAAGCTGTTTCAGAAAGGACCACTCGCGAGCACTCAACTACGGGCTAACCCTCTCTGTATGTGCTCTTCTCAGTTCGCTGGCTGGACCACTCGAATCAGAGCAGGTACCGAAAGCGTGCAATTTTGGAAACACTTCGCTCGTTCACGTGAAATCGTAACCAATTTCGGTAAATATTTAGGAGACAACAACACCGCATCTTCTCGAGCATCAAACGGAGCCTGTTCTCGAAGAGGAAATCGCCGATCCGAATAACGATGTCGCTGAACGTTTTCAAGGATTTGCGAAGGCGGAGGATGGTAATCTACTGCTTGCGCTCGCGTTCAAACACGAACATATCGTGAGTTCTTCTTCAATATGTTTTTTAAAACATTTTTATTTTTCATTTCATTTTTTTCTCTTTTAAATTTGAATTACAGGATGCAGCGGAGTTCGAAGAAGCCATGGGGAATCCGACTGAGGAATTTGCCCCAACTCGAGATGAGGGAGATGCAAACGAGCAACTATTGAATGATCTCGAAGATTCGAATGTTTCTGTTGAGATGAGTGAATCACGTATGGATGAGCTTCCAGGGTCCAGTACGAAGGTCAGTCTTCGGAATATTTTCAGGTTGCATACCGAATAGGTGACCATAAGACGTACGTAGCTTGAGATTTCCGTAATTGATCGTTTTTTAATCAATCAATATTTTCCAGCATAGAAACATGAGTCGTCGCACTCATTTTTCTGAAGATCAGAGTGGAGGAGAAAGGATGGATGGAAGGAAAAACAGGAAAAGCGTTCGTAAAAATAATTACAAGAAATTTCAAGAAAAAATAACATCGGTTATGAGGAAAAGTGAATCAAAAGGAGATCAATCAATCAAATGCAAATATTGCAAGGAAACGTTCAAGTTCAAAAGCGCACTCGAAACACACGTCCGCCGTCACACAAGTGAGTTCTTGTTATTCTTGTTATTTAGGATACTTTTATTTGGTTTTCGTTTAGCTCTCAAAGTGTTGTTTTGAGAATAACTAGATAATTTTCATACCATTCAGATGAGAGACCATTCCAATGTGATAAGTGCGGAAAAGAATTCGGGCATAGTTACAATCTGAGCAGACATCTTCGTCAAATTCATGGAGCAAAACCGTTCTCTTGCGATGGCTGCGGAGAAGAATTCGACAGGTGCAGTGACCTTGTCACGCATAAGTTGTTTCACAGAAAGAAGAATATCTAATCGAGTACCAATTTTACAAAATAACTGGTTTGAATATGTTCTTTCAAACTTTGTCTGGTTTATAACTGTTTCGACCACCAGTAGGTCACTCCCTTGAAAATGTTGAACTGTCCCCGAACTGATAAACTTCTTTTTCCTCATTGCTCGCATTCGCCTCAATTTTCGCCTCAATTTTATCTTAATGGGATTGCATCAGCAGTCATCAATGACTTTCCTCAGATGTTCATGCTCACTTCGAAGTGCTGATTTTTCAGGTCAATAATCGCTTATCATCTCTTTTAAGAATCGCAATCCGAACTCGCCAGAGGGTAAGCTTGGTTTTTTCAATGAATGGGCCGCTCATTTACTACATACCCGGTGGTCGAGCTTCGCATCGGATACATCGCGCTCAATTAAAAATTGGAGAGGATAAAGAAGGCGCGCAAAGTCGATTTTTCGCATTTAGACAAATCTTCTTCTTTCTCTCAACGATGGCTTCCTCTAAACTGCATCCAATGGACGAGATCGAGCAGTGGAGGAATAAGGTAGCGCAACAATTATCTGATTCCCTACCAATAACAGACCTCCCAAACCAGATTCCATCATGCTTATTCCATCCAGGCTCGCATCTTCTCCCGTTCTGATCGACTTGGCCACCTTCTGGTCAACTCGCTCGACCTCATGCAATCAATTCTCGTTAGTGGATTGCATGCCCAGGTTAGTGCTATAGTTCCAGTGAATATCGGAACATTTTGAAAATCACATTAATTCAGACCCTTCCACTCGAGATACAAACGCTCTCCATGAAATGCACGACCGCGTTTGCAGAGGAACCGAACAAGTTAGTTGAAAGTCTAAATTATGTGAAGAAAAAAGTGAATTCAGGGAGGATAACTCACGCGCGCTTTACTACGGACTAACCCTCTCCGTATGCGCATTGCTCAGCGCGCTCACTGGTGGAGAAGAGGAACCAGTCCAGGCTGATTCAAATGGGCGTCACGTGCTCGAAAACGTTTTCGGTCAAGACCCTGTGCCTGTCAACTCGTTGATTGATGAAGTCGCGAAGCCTGAGAATCATCAGGATGATCAAAATGATCTGTCATCATTTGGAATCAAGCTAGAGCCAATTGTGAGATTGATGCTTTTGCTAAAATCAAAGTTCAATTTTAAGGAGAATATCCTGGATGTTAAGATGGAAGAGATGATTGACGCTCCAATTGAAGAGGACTCTTACGCGCACGCTCAACATGACTCGCTCAGCACAATTTCGGTTCGGTCTTTATCTATGACGCCGTTTGTGTAAGACTCGATCAAAGGCCGGCACAGCCAAAATGGGTCGATTCGCTGTAAGTGTGTGTTTTGGGGTTCTCGAGGGTGCTGATGAATATGAACATGCTCATTTTCCATTTTGACCTTCCGTTGGCTCCAGACGCTGTCACGTCGAAAACCATTTTATTTTTAATTCGGCGCTCACGATAGCGCT
>LS521428.1:31164-45291 GCA_900490845.1 Pristionchus japonicus | reverse complement strand
CTTCCTAATCGCTATTCAAAAGCGCGGCTGTTCCCCTCAATCTTTGCTAAGTTGGGTCCCGTTAACGCTGACGTCTCCATTGAAAACACATTGGATTACCGTAGTCTCCCTTCCTAATCGCTATTCAAAAGCGCGGCTGTTCCCCTCAATCTTTGCTAAGTTGGGTCCCGTTAACGCTGACGTCTCCATTGAAAACACATTGGATTACCGTAGTCTCCCTTCCTAATCGATACTCGAAAGCGCTACCGTTTCCCTCAATCGCGACCAAGTTATGGTCCCGTCAACGTTGACGTCTCCTTTGAAAACGCAATCGATTACCGTAGTCGCTCTTCCTAATCGATACTCGAAAGCGCTACCGTTTCCCTCAATCGCGACCAAGTTATGGTCCCGTCAACGTTGACGTCTCCTTTGAAAACGCAATCGATTACCGTAGTCGCTCTTCCTAATCGATACTCGAAAGCGCTACCGTTTCCCTCAATCGCGACCAAGTTAGGGTCCCGTCAACGTTGACGTCTCCTTTGAAGACGCAATCGATTACCGTAGTCTTTCTTCCTAATCGATACTCAATCGCGACCAAGTTAGGGTCCCGTCAACGTTGACGTCTCCTTTGAAAACGCAATCGATTACCGTAGTCGCTGTTCCTAATCGATACTCGAAAGCGCTACCGTTTCCCTCAATCGCGACCAAGTTATGGTCCCGTCAACGTTGACGTCTTCTTTGAAAACGCAATCGATTACCGTAGCCGCTCTTCCTAATCGCTATTCAAAAGCGCGGCTGTTCCCCTCAATCTTTGCTAAGTTGGGTCCCGTTAACGCTGACGTCTCCATTGAAAACACATTGGATTACCGTAGTCGCCCTTCCTAATCGATACTCGAAAGCGCTTCCGTTCACCTCAATCGTAACCAAGCTGTGGTGCCGTCAACGCTGACGTCTCCATTGAAAACACATTGGATTACCGTAGTCGCCCTTCCGAATCGATACTCGAAAGCGCTTCCGTTCACCTCAATCGTAACCAAGCTGTGGTGCCGTCAACGCTGACGTCTCCATTGAAAACACATTCGATTACCGTAGTCGCCCTTCCTAATCGATATTCGGAAGCGCTACTGCTTTCCCTGAATCGGAACCAAGTTGTTGAGCCGTCAACGTTGACGTCTCCGCCGAAAACGCAACCGAAAAACCCTGTCGTAGCGCCTCATGGTCCACTCGTCACTGTGTAGGCGCGAGCGCTCACTCCTATAGTCCCTCACTCCCCAACTCCCCAACTGCTCTTGTGGTCAACTGGTTAGCGCGCCCGCTCAGCTCGCCGCCGCCGCGGGTTCGATCCCCGCCGCTGCAATAACCTATTGCCGCTCTTGCAAATCGTTCAAGATGATGGAAATCCATCATCCATCATCCATCATTGCCTCATCCATCGTGTGACATGAATTGCTGAAATATAGAGAAAGGAACCTATTTTATTCGTTGACACGCGATTTCTGATTGTACTAGCAAGTTTATTTCAGACTCTGCCGCTCAAGATCCAGGCGTTGTCGATTGAGTGCGAGACCGCGCTGGCGGAGGATCCGAAGAAGTGAGTTGAATGCAACCTATAAACATTATCATCTGGTTCTGAATGTAATGAAAAAAATGACGCTTTTTTAGGAAGGAAAGTCTTTCTTAGGAATGTGAATGACTGTTCTATTGACAGAGCAGTACCTTCATCAGGAAGAAATAATTCTGAATGGTTGATGTTTGCCTTTTCTAGAGATGAAGTGCCACGCGCTCTCCACTACGGCATGACCCTATCCGTTTGTGTGCTGCTCAACTCGTTGACTGCACTGGGAAAACCGCCGCAGGGTGCAGCTCCTCAGGTAGCCTAACTTACAAGTCAAGCCTAGGCATATACTATTGTCTCATCAGGCTGCATCGGTGCCTCCCGAGCGCGTGGAACCTGAAGCAACCGAGTGTGCCTTGTTTGAGGATTATGTCCCACTGCCTGCGCCTCGAACAGTTCCGGTCCTGAGCGGAGTCGCCAAACCGGAGAATCAGCAAGAGCGTCAGGAACCGCCACCGTTGGTTGATGTCAAGGTGGAACCCATGGTAAGAATTTAAAAAAAAACATCTATATTTACAATTCGACACTCATAATGATACGATTCACAGGAGCATCTTCTCGACGTTAAACAAGAAGGTTCCATGGAGGGTGCATCGGCATTTGGTGATTTCGAAGGAGATCCGAACACTCAGCCGTTGGATCCTCGAGAGGATTCCACAATGGGCTCTGCAGCGGATGCTGACGATTCTTGGATGGATGAACTCCCAGGAACGAGCGCACAGGTACGGGCTATGTTTAGTCACTATCATACTGATATTTATGAGACTATGATGAACGCATAGTGGTCCATGTTCCATTCCAGATCAGTCGCAAACGCCGCCACACCAGTTCCTCTAGTATGGGAGCGACGAGTGAATCAACTAGGAAGAAAGAGTCCGAGATGGAGCATGCATTCAAGTGCACGCATTGCGATCGAACGTTCGCGTTCGAATGCCGGCTCAAAACGCACCTGCTTTATCATACCAGTGAGTGATTATAAATATGTATTTTTAAAATTTGGCGCTCATGCACTTTCCCGAGCAATGCAGCGAAAATGAAGTTAGTTTCAACGGTTACCTGAATAAAATGGTTTCCCGCAGGGTTGGTGGTCGGAGATGGAGTAGGTAATGGGGATATTTGGACTTCTCCCGGAAAGTGCGGGAGTGCTGAAAATTTATTATGAATCTAAATTTTTTCTTAAATCATTTATTTCAGAGGAGAAGCCCTACAAATGCGACCTCTGCGGAAAGGCGTTCCAGGAGAATTGTGATCTGAAGAAGCATCTTCGCAAATCACATGGAGTCTTTCCCTTCTCGTGCGAAGATTGTGGGGAAGCGTTCAAACTGCAGAATGAACTCCTTAAACACAAGAGGACGGTTCACTCAGGAAAGAAATGAAGGCGTCACTTATTCTGTGCTGTTTTATGCTGGCTCAAATCAAACACAAAACCATCGTTTATGATTTTTTCGATTTTGTTCAGATTTGTCAGGCTGTTTCTATACAGATAAAGTTGATTGTTTACATTTTTTTTCTTCATCAGTTATGTTTCACAGAGCAATACCATACACATCAAACCTCAAATTTCTTCACCTTCTTAGTGCAATTTCCAATCGCATGGCTGTTTCCTAATAATGTCATAACAACGCCAGAGGCTGTGCTCTATTTTTCTGCCCTCATCATTTCCGATTTCTATCACTGGACATTTCCAGAGAGCGTCTAATATCTGACAGCCTAGAAAATGCACTTCGTACCCAGCGGGCATCCTCCGTTGTACTAGATTGGACAGCACCGAACAGAAGTTTGTGGAGACAAAGCGACGCATAACTGTGTTGAATATTATTGATCACTCACAACTCAGCTCAACGTACCTTCACTCTCCTGTCAACGATGACATCTTCAATCCAAATGGATCCAATGGATGAAATCGAGCACTGGAGGAATAAGGTTAGTCGACTAGCCTTATGTTCTGTACACTATTTCTCACAGAACTAAACAATCAGTTCTCTCAAGACAGCAAAAAATCGATTGAAATGAAAACATCTGTATTTCACATTCAAGGCACGATCGTTCTCTCGAAAGGACGGACTCGGTCACATTGCGGTCAACCTATTCGAACTCATGCAGTCGATTCACGTCGGTGGGCTGAATTCACAGGTAAGAATATGACTTGCTTGGACTCCTAGGCCGATGTAAAGTGAAGTGGGCAATCTATGGTTCATCATTAATTCATCATTTCTAGAGCCTCCCGCTCAAAATCAAAGCGCTGTCGATCGAGTGCACACAAACGATGGTGACTGATTCAAATAAGTGAGTTATTTTGAAACAGCTTTCTGACCCTTCTCCCTTGACCTCTCCTTCGAACGAACTTACCAATGCTTATTCAGAAACGATGATCTCCGGTCAATCTGCTACGGCATCGCTCTTACTCTGAGCACACTTCTGAACTCGTTGGCTGGAAAGGCCAAGGATGCAGAAGTGCCTCAGCCTGTCCATGACTCCACGACCGCTCTGCTAAAGTCGCTGACTAGGAGAATCGAGGAAACTGGCGGAGTGAAGGCAGCGGAAGAGCCGCCACCATCACCCGTGGTCCTTGACACCATCACTCTGGATCAGGAGGAAGTGGAAAGAACGGAGCAAGTGCCGCTCGATCTCGAGGCAATTATCGCTTCGTGCAAAGCAGCTTCGACGGCCGTGCCTTTGGTAAGAGAGGAAAGCCGGAATGGAGAAAACCGGAAAGTGGAAAACCGGAAAGTAGAGAAATGCAAAAAATTTCAGGAATCAACCGTGGAAATCGTCATGGATGGCTACACCGTGCGGGAGGAGCAGTATGATGATGAAGAAGGTGCAATAGAAGTGACTCAGAACCCGAATGCACTGGACGAACTACTGAAGACGTTCCCGGTGAGTTCACCTTTGTACAGTCAATATGACATATTGTGAACCGTTTATCATAACTTATGATAAAGTATCATACTTTTCCATACAACCATGATTGCGAAGTGGAGACTGCATGGATTGAGCTGAAACTCGGAGGGAATATATAATTCGTGTGCCCCGTCAAACTGACATTCTTGGATTTTTCATAATTTGCACGCGTCGCGGTAGCGCGTCGCGTGCTTGAAGCGCGCATGTTCGTGAAAGTGGGTTCGGCGGAGCTTGGGCAAATTTGCACAATCTCACAGAAATTGTTTAAATTATCAATATTTTGTTTATTGAGAACTTAGATAAGGATAAAATCCAACGTTTTTCTAAGCTCCGCCCACTTTCACGAACTTGCTCGCTTCAAGCAAGCGACGCGCTACCGCGACGCGTGCAAATTATGAAAAATCCAAGAATGTCAGTTTGACGGGGCACACGAATTATATATTCCCTCCGCGTTTCAGCTCAATCCATGCAGTCTCCGCTTCGCAAGCATGATTGTATGGAAAAGTATGATACTTTATCATAAGTTATGATAAACGGTTCACATTATGTCATATTGACTGTAGTAATTTTTACGCGGAACCACTCAGCGAAGTGAATCACAACTATGGTTGTTCTGTTGTTAGCACTGGCTCAAAGTCAGCAGAATTCCTGTAGTGATGGTTGACAGCAATGGGGGGATTTGAGATGATCTGAGAGAACCACTCAATGTTTCTGTTTAGCCGGCGGACACTGGCGAAGGAGACGCAGAACCTATTGTGAATGAGCAGATGATGGCTGATAATGAAGACTCCACGATGGATGAGCTCCCCGGCACCAGTGCTCCTGTATGTTATCTCGCACAATTCATAATTTGGGTTCTACGGAAAAGCATCTATCCAATATCCACTCCGATCATCAATCGTGGCATCACAATTCATGAAATGTGCTGAACATCTCCCGGGGAACTCCACAAATGTCTCCTGTCTCCTTTTTAGACGTGTTATTCTTCATTTTTCAGCGTCGACGCACCCGCTCTTCGTTTCTGCGCATCAAGAACGAAGACAGCGACGAAATTGCTAAGGTGTCTCCCAAGATCGAAAAGAGACGCTCAGGTACGGAACAGTTTCGAAAATGTGTCTCAAATTACGATCAACTCTCTTTCAGGAGGAACCCGTTTCACATGCGACATTCGCAAGTGTGGCAGTTCCTACTCGGAAAAGAGGAGTCTGACAAAGCATCTACGAACTGTGCATGGAGTGAAACCATACAGTTGCGATGTCTGTGGGAAAAAGTTCGATCGGCTTTTGAACCTGCTCGGACACAAGAAAACGAGCCACAATACAGGTATTGCATAGTTTGCAATATTTGTGAAACTCAACCATTCTTCCGGGGAACTAGGGAAGTACGATCATTTCTTTCGTTACAGGCGAAACAGACCAATTCGAATGCGATCAGTGCGACAAATCGTACAATAGAAGGTGCAATTTGATAAGACACAAGCGTAACGATCACAATGGTAAGTCATGCCAAACAGGCGTAGAACAGTTCGACTTGCATTCCGATCTGTTAGAACACAAGACAACGCATAAAGAAACGATTTTGCAAATACAAATATCTTCACAGATAAAAGCTTTCTCAACTCTGAGGACGACACTTTGGAAACTCATGAATCACTAACTGAGGAATCGATAAATGCCGAGCTGTTGAGAACGTTCCAGGTAAGAAAGAGCTCTAGCTTGAGTAGCAGTCATGCATTTTTGACTTCAACATTAAAGTCTGTTACGTTTCAGCCCCAAACCGATGATGAGGGAGACATAGACTCGGGCAGTGAATGGAATGAGCAGATGGATGATTCGATCCCTGATGAATCGGAATCGGAGTCGAATATGGAAGAACTTCCTGGAACCAGCGCCCCGGTGAGATAAACTTGCGTTGATCATCACAAGTAGACAGTAATAAAAGTGAATTGGCATTTTCAGCGTCGACGCACCCGCTCTTCTTTTCTGAAGATTAAGAATGAAGAGGAGGAGAATGATCTTGTTTCTCCCAAGAGTAAGGGTGAACTGAATTTCCTCGAAACTGGCGCGTATTTATTTGCAGTCATTATTAGCCAATCAAATGCTGATTTGCAGGAGCAACGCGTTTCGAGTGTGATAGCTGTGGTAGGTCTTACTCAGACCGAGGTGATCCGATGAAGCATCAACGTAGAGATCATGGATCGAAACCCTACAGCTGCGATGTTTGTGGAAAAGCGTTCGAAAGATATTTGGGCCTGATGGGACATAGAAAGGCTAAGAATCATAACGCAGGTTTGTCGGTCGAGTAAACCTGTAGTAAATAACGGGATCGATTCGCAGGCTGGAAATCGTTCAAGTGCGATCAGTGCAATAGATCGTATACGCAGAGAGATGATCTGATCAAGCACCAACGTCGAGATCACGGAGCGAAACCGTACAGTTGTAGTGCGTGCGGAGAAGAGTTCGAGAGACTTCAGACGTTGGTCTTGCACAAAAAAGAATTTCACAGCTCTGGTAAGCAACTGATTATTAGAAGCTTCAAGTGAACATGGTTGAAAAGAGAACATGGTTGAATTACAGCAGAGAAGGAGTTGGATTCCGTGGATGATAGCATGGAGGAATCATGTCAAGAAGACTCTTCAGCTGAGGAGTCAAAGAATGGACTGGCCGACCTGCTTCGGACGTTTCAAGTAAGAAAGATGTCGTTACCTTCTTTATTCGCGTTTTGAAACATCGTAAATTCTCGTTGACACTCAAATAGTTTTTGATTGATATTACCCGCACTTTTCAGACGTCGTTCAATGGCGAGGCGGAGGTTGATGATTCAATGATGACTGTGAGCCCAGGCACCAGTGCTCCGGTAAGACATTTTCGCATTAAAATCGAGCACAAGAAGTCATTAATAATGATAAATTGTGCATTTCAGCGTCGTCGAACCCGCTCCTCTCTTCTGGAGATAAAGAAGGAAGATAAGGAGCGTATTGATATGGTTTCTCCCAAGATTGAGAAGAAGAAAAGTTTAGCGAGTTCAGTTATGACTCCGAAAAATGGTAAGGAAACGTATTTGAATCACTGAGGATTGAAGCCTTTCAAAAATGGTAAATGGAGTAAATCTAACATGGAATTTACTGCGTGATCTGATGAAACATCTTTCAGATGGAGCGAAACCCTACAAATGCGATGTTTGCGGAAGAGGATTTGACAGGTATTTGGGCCTGCTCAGGCACAAAAAAGCGACAAACCACAACACAGGTACAAGTTGATTCAAATCTTCGACGCACAAACTTGATTTCCAGAAACGAAGCCCTTCAAATGTGATCTGTGCCCTAGTTCATATTTGGATATCAATGAACTGAGGAAACATCAACGTAATGTTCATAGCGCTAAGCCCTATAGTTGTATCGTCTGCGGCGAAGAGTTCGAGAAGTTTATTAATCTGCTCGACCATAAAAGGCAGACAAGCCACGATACAGGTACATATAATTAGTATCAATTCAGCAAGTTCAATTTTTCATTTCAGAAGAAAAGCCTTTCAAATGCGACAAATGCTTCAGTTCCTACATGGATGTCAACGATCTAAGGAAGCATAAACGTGATGCACATGGGGCAAACCCTTATGCGTGCACTGTGTGTGGAGAAGGTTTCGAGAAGTATCTTGATTTACTTCAACACAAGAAGGCGACTAACCACGATACAGGTTTGGTTAGATAGAGAAACAAAAATTGATGAAATCTAAGATTTGCTTTGCAGAGGACAAGGAGTTCAAATGTGATCAGTGCTACTCGTCTTACACGAACAATCATGATCTACACAAACATCAACGAAGTCAGCATGGAGCTAAGCCCTACGCTTGCCTTGCATGTGGTGAAGCATTCGAGAAATATGGAATGCTAAATGAGCACAAGAAAGTCAGCCATCAATGAATCCGATCAATTCCATAATTGTCATATTTCTTTATCTCGTTATTTGCATTCACTTGTGTGTCCAAACGTTTTTCTAGTGTGTTCTTCGAGTTTCTCCTAGTGATACAGCGCTAGAATCGGTCCATACATTATGCATTCATGCAGAACTTTCCAATATTTTTACTGTAATTGTATCTCAATAAATATTTTTTACACTGAAATCGCTCTCGGTCGATTCGATCTATGTTTATTGAGATGCAGGGCTCTTTATTAGGAGGAAAAATATGCAGAAAATACAATTTTATGATGAAACACAGCTTCCTTCTGCATTCAATAAGTCATACATCTTTCATTCAATTTACATATTGCTACGATATACACGTATATCATGATCGTGCATTGCTGTTTTCACGAATACTTGCTGAGTTCCTTGAAGTGCTTGATGTTCTGTTCCGTCGTCATTGCGAGGATCGCTGGTTCGGCCTGCAAATATTTCATTTATTCTTGAAATTTTCGGTGATTGTCTGATTCCCGGAGGATTATCTAATCTCCATCCGTCCCCGGCAACCAACCATTCTTCCGTGGAACTAGACAAGTGCTAAATTTCCATCTTCCTTGAAGCCTAGCTTCACCTTCTCGACCATTTCCTTCGGTAGGTTGCCTCTCATATCAGCACAGACAATGACATCACACAACGTCTTTCTCGCATTTGTCGGGTCAGGGCGGAATTGGGTTGCAGCGAGGTGAACGTTAGCTCTGAACAGCGACGATTTTCTAAACTCAGTAGCAAACAAAAATCCATCAATGAAGATGGGTTGAGTAGAATGAGAGTTGAATGTAAAGAAGATGCGCACCTCACTCGCTCCTTTCTCTCCGGTTTGTCGGGAAGATCGACGGAGCGTGAGGCCATTATGTAACCTAAGATTTTTCTGTCTTGAATTTTCCAATGATACGGGCTTTTACGCACCATTCGGAGTCTGCCGATAGATCCGTACAGTAAGAAACTCTCGCCCAGTGACAACGAGAATGTCGTTATTCGCGTACTGAGAAAATACGTTTCAATTTGAATCAGAGAACAAAAAATCACATAGACGATATCCGCATTGTCGGAGAACACAGCGAAATAGTTAGCGAAGGCAAATGTCGGGTTCCACGAGGGCAGTGCTTCGAATCCCTGAATAATGAATAAGTTATGAAAGCTGAAATATGGCAAGAAGTAATACTCACTCCCCACGTTTCGTGCATCACTTCATCAACATTGCCTTCGAGTACGGTCTAAACACGAAATTGAATCAACTGAAATCGAAATAATAAATACCGAGACAAGCACAATCTTTCCGTTTGGTGAACCTTTCGAGTAGCTGGAATAGGTTGAGTGCTTGCCTTCCTAGAAGGTCGGGGTATTACAAAATTCAAAGGAGTTGCTTACCTTCTTCCACCCGTCCTTCGTCTCGAATGAATGATCAGTGAATAGCTTCTCTGCGTCAAGGAAGGCCTCTTCGGCGACCTTCAGTGCTGCAGCATACTGTAATCCGAGTAATCAAACCGAGTAATCAATGCAGCAGTTGCGCTCCCGAAAAACCTTCTCGTGCTGCGGTTTGAGTGTGTCCGTCACGTTGTGTAGCGTGAGTGAGGTTGCGGACACTAAAGGGCTCCTCTAAACAAAGTCTTATCGCATTAGGCCTACCCAGAGCTGGTGCGCAGCTGATGAGAAGAACTGTGAAATATGACATTGAACCATTCAGTTGTTGTGGTGCTTCGACTTTTTCTGCGTAGAACGCTACTTTTATACCGTTCTCCATTAGTAATTTGTTGTCGTGAAATGTGAGATGTGTTGTGTGAACTGGCAGAAAATGGGATTGACAGTATCTCTTATGCTGACGATGCTTGCTATTTTGCTTTGAGCCAGGTATCAACTTGTTATCAGCTCATTACGCAGTTGGGAAAATTCGGAGATCAGAAGGTTTTCGAAAACATAATAAGATGTTGATGCGTGCCGATGCAGTAGTATTGTGTAGTAGTCAGAATTAGCTCGAAACGGCAGAAATAATTTGAAATTGCCGCTTTTCTGTCGTTCAAATCTAATTGTGAAAGCCATTCTGTGAAATTCACTTTATCTACAGTCAATATCGCGCCTGACTAACAACGGCAGCGATTCGAGATCCATATAGGATACGGGAATGTGCGGGGAAGGAAGAGGGGTGGGGATGGCTCAAGGAATCGTTGTTCCGAGCCTGAATACGGGTCAGACACTAGATCGGATGGGAACTATCACAGACAAAATTCAAACTAAATTAGCAGTTCGCATCCTACCTAGCGCCTACAGTCGGGTCTGGGAAATGGGAGGGGGAAAGCCGGAGAGCCGGAACCGGAGCCGTAACCGGCGTCTAGGCCGGTCCCATAGGCAGGTCGAGGATCTTGACGACCTCACACTTGTGAGCCTCGAGCTCCTTCTTCACGTCGTCAGAGATGCCCTCCTTGATGGCAGCGGCCTGGAAATGGCAATTTACAGAACCGGAGAATGTGGTTGCCGGTCATGAAAAGACGGTTTTGTTTTTCCCCGCTCTCTGAAACACAATGAGAACGCCTTTCGCGGAAATTGAAACGACGGCTCGCTATTTCGATACTGGTGCTATGGTGTTGCTATGATAAGAAGAGAGCAGGGAATACCAGGAAACTAATATTCGAATCGATAGACTAAAATGAAGAGCGATGAAAATTTAGAGCTGTGTTCCCAAATCCGAGAACCACTTACGGCAGCGGTGAACTTGGCCATGTCCTCCTCGTCGGACAGCATCAGGTCGCGGAACTGGAAATTGGCGAGCTAGAGCCGGGATCCGGAACCGGATTTGAAGACCGGTGATGAGAACCCTGACCGGATAGTATCACCGTACCTTCTTCGCGGGCTCCTGCGCGCCGGCGCTCAGCTTGCCGATGGCGGCATCGAGGAGCGTGGGAGAGGCCTGAAATGAGAAATACGGATTCCATATTTCCCGGCTCTGTGAAACTCATTACAAGCGCATAGATAAGAGAGAAGCATCATTCCAGATGTTTGGTAGACAAAAAAGGTACCTTGAGGGTGGCTCGTCCCTTCTTGAACTTCTCAATCGCCTCAGGGGTAGCCTTGCACTCGGACATTGTCTTCGGTAAAGTTTTCTGGAACAATTGCTGTCGAAAGGTGCGAAAAATTGAAAAAAAAGTCAAGGAAATGTAATTGTTTCAAGCATTATAGTAAAAGGAGTAGGAAGTATAGTGCTGAAATCAATGGAGTGTTGACTGAAATGTCTGTGTATCAGTTTCTCACTCTATCATGCCTTCACTAGTTGCTATGGTGTCGCCATGGCAGAGCAGACAGCGAGAAATTATCGGTGAAATAGTGTAAGGTGATTGAGAGAACTAGGGAAGCACGAGACAGTTGTTGCCATGTCAGACGAGACGACGAGAAACTATCTGTGATAGAGCACTGATAACTGAGAGAATTGGGCGAGATAATCAGAGACATTCACGAATGATAGCTTGAGGAAGAGAGAGCACACGAGTGAATGTGAAACGAGAGACTAGAAAATAGCTAGAAAATACTCATGGAGAAACAAGAAAATATTGTAACAGGAAAAATTATCGTTTATCATCAAAATTTACTGCACACAATCGTGATATCAGATTCGTCTACTCATCCTCTCCGTTGTTCTCATCATTCTCAGTATTGGAGTTCTCCGCATTGTGCTCATGCGCCTGTTGGCCGCTCTCCGGCACGAGATGCTCAATTTTCTCAATCACTGCATCGCCCCACACTCCGACGTGCGACAGATGGCGGATGTCCACACGGGCAGAGTACTTTGCACACCAATGGTCGTTGATTGCGATCTGGAATTTGATGTTTTCTCAACATTGGAACAATTTGAATTCGCATTCTACAGAGTATGGAAGCGGAAAACCGAAGTTCACCTTGAAAATCCCAATAAAAAAAGTAAAACTTGCCAGCAATTCGGAATGTGCAACGGTAATCTCGATCTTGAAGTCGTCACTGGCTTTGAGCGGAGATCTTCTGAGCGTCGGAAAGTCCCAGCCGCCGGCGAAGTAGGAGTTGATGTTGACTTCCAGAAAATTCTGCTTTTTTTCTCAATCGACAATGAGAATCGAGCACCTGATCATTGATCTTGAACGCGAGAATCAGTGGCCATTCGTCTCCGGTCGTTTCGATCTCAGACTGTAGAGTCACATTGAACCTGAACTGCAGGAGTAACAACCTCTTTAGCCAATGGATTTTGCTCCTCATTATTCTTGTGGACTAACCACTTGCTTGTGACTTCGAAAATTGTGAAAACTTTCGGTAAATAGCTATTGTTAACTTTTAACGCAAATTGGCCAATCGTAGAAAGCTCATTTCATGTGTGCGCATTAATTAACTCACGCCGTCGCCTCATCCGCAACCATTCCATGAATGAGGATGGAGTGGCCCTCGTCAACACCGCTGAGCTTCTTTCTGCCAACCTGTCTCAGATCAGCATCCGGAGTGGCGACGACAGTTGCATTCTGGAAGAGGGTGGAGAATGGAAATCGAAAAGTTATAAGAAAGATTGTAACACCTAACCTCCGCCTCGTTATGGTTGTCAGTCTGGTAGGTGTTTCTCTCCAACTCCGCCGGGGTCAGAGCTGGCTTGGCAGCGATTCCGCAGGCCAGAATGAGGAGAATGAGAACTCGATTAGTCATGTCTGAAAGCAGCAAAGCAATATTCGCAAATGATGAACAAAGAATTGAACGATCAGTTGAGTGAAAATATTATCATTCAGTCGAGGCAAAGAACGAGTTGAGATCTGAGCGAATGAGACTCTTGCGATGCTCTTCATTCCGTCCCTCCCGCTTCTTCCAACGTGACAAATTGCTTTACAACAAGAGAAGAAGGGCAAGGCAGAGGAAGTAGAGTTGAGAGGAAGAAATAGGTATTGTTGAAATCAACGATGAAAAATAATATTCATCATCATTATTACATTTTTCGCACCATTACCATCAGCCGTTACCATCTTTCACGTCCATTTCATCGCATGATCTGCCTTCACACTTTCAAGAATAGTTTCATCAGCACAATAACGATCGAATTAATGCGAGGTAACTCGTCGACTGCGGAGCTGCCACGCTCTTCATCCTCATCATTCACACGAACAACTGGTGAGTTGCGAGTTCTCTGCTGCATTCTCTCGTTCAATCGTCTCGTGATTAATATCTTTACAACGGAAGGCAGTGAAAAGAAGAGCCGAGAAGAAGATATCTGAGAAGCAAACGAGAATAGCAGCATCGTTTATCGAGTCAATCTTTCAGTACATCTGAGCACACTACTGATCGCCTGTCTTTGCGTCGGCTTCATATTCGGGAATATAGTTTTCTTCCACATTCTGATTCGTATTCTGTGGCAGGAGATGCTCGATCTTCTCAATCACTGCGTCTCCGTAGACTGCGACCAGCGAGAGATTGCGAATGTCCACGCGAGTGTCGTACTTCGCGCGCCAGATTCCATTGATGATGATCTGGTAGTTATAGAGGTAAATCAGTAAGATATTTGTATTCAATCGTTGGACCCGAATGGTGCGACAAACTTGCACTAAATAACGCTGAACTCGAAAGGAGTAATTTACTTGGTAGCAACAAAATAGTAGAGTAAAACTTACATTGAACTCAGCGACACAAACGCTAATCTCGATCTTGAATTCCTCTCCTACGCTGAGTGGAGATCTT
>LS521428.1:9554-28602 GCA_900490845.1 Pristionchus japonicus | reverse complement strand
TATCAACCGGAGGAACGCTCTGTGAATTGAACTAGTGAGTATTGTTGATTTGTTTCGTCTTTCCAGTTTATTTCAGAGTGATTAATATTGTTTTCAACAGATGTGTGGATTCAGAGGCAATACGATTCCTGCTTGCATTCAGCTTTCTACATAACAACAGCCAACCTCCAAGATTCGAAAAGCCACCGTTTGTTTATTTGTCATCAAAAAGCTCAACTTTTTTGAATAACTTGATATTATTCGTTGAACCACACCATTTGTCAGCCATCAATTGTTCTCGACGAGTTACCGATTGATCTCCTGGCGAGAATAAGGCAAATATGATACAAGACACCGAATAATGTGTAGCAAGAGGAGCGATTGCTTGACCCGCTTGACAAGAAAATACTAGAAAATGTGGTCACTAGTAAGTGAGTCTGTTTGCTCATCTCTGTTATCTCTTTTCGAGAATCTTTTTCTGCTTGATTTATGTGTTTTCGAATTAGTTTGTTGGCGCTGGGAAAACAGTAACACTTATCGCGAGAATTGAATTGTGCATTCGTTGAAGGAAAACAGTAATTCAGGAGAAAGCCTCGAAAAGAATCAATGTAATTACACGTATAACATAAAATCAATGTAATTACACGTATGTCATCCACATCAACGTAATATCTGCTCATCATCGTCACAAGCATTCTTTCTTCCAATCATTTATCAGTAGATCAACAACAATCGTCACAACGAAACCACCACTAGCTGCAGCCCCGCTACTCTTCGGCCTCCGTGCTCTCGACCTCCTCGGCCTCATTCTCCGCCAGGACATGCTCGATCTTCTCGATCACCGCGTCTCCAGAGACAATCGCGTGAGAGATCTGGGTGAAGTCGATGCGATGCGAGTAGGAGGCCTTCCAGAAGCTGTTGACGGCGATCTGGAATGAGGAGACTCTGAGCGTCTTATAAAATTGTGAAAAATCGCAGTCCTAGGTACTGGTACCGAACTTGCAACTCTAGTAAACTGTGAACCTCACCAGAAACTCGTTCTGTCCGACAACGATCGCCATCTTGAAATCATCCTCAGCCTTGAGAAGCGTCATCCTTCTCTCTGGAGTATCCCATCTATCGTCGATGAAGGAAGAGAGAATGACTCCCTGTTGTAATTGCTGTTTCAATCCGTTTTTCTCTACTTTCCTAGTTCTCTGATCACGCATTCAATTTTTAAAAAAATTAGAGACAGTGAAAAAACCTTGTCATCGATTCTGAACGAGAGGACGAGAGGATCATCGCCCTCTTCCTCGCTGCGAAGCGTGATGTCGAATCTGGAAAATTACGTTGACGAATGGAATTCAATCACTTTTTCTGTCAGAAAGTTGTTCTACGAATGTACGAAAGACATTTAGACATTTATCCTGACATAAGGCAATGGGCCTGCAGGGTGGCAACTTGGGGGGGGGGGAGTGGACTACGATAACATTGATATCATTGAAATTTTTGTCAATGTCCAACCTTTTCGCTTCCTCTGCAACCATTCCTTCAATGACGATTGTGTGGGCTTCACGGACATTTCTCAGCTTCTTCTGCCCAACGACTTTGAGCTTTTCAGCGGAATCCATCATGTGAGTAGTCTGAAAGAGAGATATAACTGAAATATGTAAGAGAAGTGAGAGCATTCCCAGGACCTTTCCTTCTTCAACGGCCCCTTCAGTGCTCACACTTCCGCCCGGCGAAGAAATCGGTGCTTTAACTCCGCAGAAGAGTGCGCAACAAACGAGAATCAGTCGAAGTGACATCACTGAACTTATGAAGATTATTTGCAGAAAAAAACACGTAAATGGATCATGAAAATGTAGCACTGCAGTCTTCAATCGCAGAGGAACGTTTGAAAAAAAGAAGACAACACAATCTGGAATTCTACCCCGACAGGAGATGCGAACAACTGGTGAGTCGCGAGTCTTCTTCTGCTCACTCGTTCAGACGTCTCGTGAGTAATGTCTTTACAACGGACGTGGACGATTGGAAGGAAGGAAGAGAGAAACTAAAAGTGCAGCGCTGGGCTCTCTGATGATAACAACTACTGAGAATGAATACAGATGAAAAAAACAGTTTTTATCATTGGAAGCGTTCACAATCATCCGAAATGACTACTCGTCTCCTTCGACCTCATCCTTTTTCTGCTCAATACTCTCAATAACAACGTCGCCGGAGACAATGGCGTATTCGAGGGTGGAGAAGGCGACGCGATGCGAATATGTGGCTCTCCAGAAGCTGTTTACGGTGATCTGCAATTGAAACCTCGTCCTTTTTCATGAATGGTGCCGGCAAAATGTAGTAGTGAATAACACTTTGGAAATAGTGAAGAAGTGGAGAAGAAGAGAGAAGGAGAATGAAAACTTACATGATACTCCTCTTCTCCCACTTCGATTGCGATCTTGAACTCTTCACCGGATCTGAGGGAAGATTTTCTGTATTCGGGGTAGTCCCAACCACCGCGGAAGAACGATGTGAGGACTATGTCCTGCAAACAAAATTGTCGCTTCTCAGCTCTTCCAAACAGTAACTGAATTAGGCTAGCCTAAATGCGTAACTGGGATTTTTCTTAATTATTGAACCATGAACCCCTTCGTCGAAATTTAGTTTTCCCATCACTTTTCGTAAAGTCTGGTCGGCGACAAAGCATTGCGAGATGAGATATCGAAAATGCTTTGCCCATCTCTGGTCGAGAACAATGTTATAACGCACCTGTTCATCGATTCTGAACGCCATAATCAGAGTATTCGCGTCTTCGTAACCGCTATGCAGTGTGACGTTGAATCTGGGAAACATAGATGAAATGAGAAGCTAAATATGTGCCGAGCTGATCATTTTCTACCTCTTTGCCTCTTCCGCAACTACTCCTTTAAAGACGATCGAATGTCCTTCGCGAACACCGAAGAGCCGCTTACGACCAACCACTCTCAGGTCATCGAAAGGAGTGGAAAGAGTCTCCAAGGGAATGTCGCGAACGGGTTGATTGGGGATTAGGGGGACCATTCGATGATCCTTCTGAAAAAAGCGTAGTCAGTTAGTGTTAAATGGGCGTATCAGCGCACAGTAGCCGGGCAAGGTTCATTCGCTGATCTTTCATTCAATGACAGCTATGAAAATTCCAGAGCCCGATTGTGTTAGAAATGAGTGCAAAGAACGAGTCGATAAATACGTTGAGACGGCACTGACCTCAACGTTGGTGTCGCTCTCAGTTCCATCCTGGGCAACCTCCAGTTCCGGCGTGAACTCTGTAGATGCCGACATGATTCCGCAGAACAGAACAAGGAGAAGAACCGTTCGAGAGGTCATTGCTAAAAAAATGTGGATGTGTTTGAATGAGCAACACATGAAGGAAGATGATAATAGGGATAAACGGATTCTTTATTCGGAATTGATACATGAATACATGTGAAAGTAGAATCAAATATCGCAATAAAGCAGAATTAGGATAGAGATGGAAGAGGAAGAGTGTAAGGAACGCTCTCCCACTCTGCGCGACCAGAAAAGAGACGAATGGAAGTGGTGAACTCGGGTGTAAGAATTAGGGATGTTGTAGGGAGAGGAGGGGGACAAGTTGTGAGATGTGTAATCCACTCCGTATCTCTCTCGTTCAAATCACCCACTCTGACTGATTAATGCCTTTACAACGTTTCAAAGTGCACTACGCAAGGGCGGCCTTTATCCATTCTGCAGGCCTTCTAGTTTCGAGAAGAATCTTGTTTTAGAAAAAATAAAATCATTCTTTATCAACGACATGCATCATTATCACAAACAATCTCAGCCACACTGGAATCAATCATTCGTCCTCAGTGCTTCCCTCCTCCTGCTCCTCTTGATTCTCCTCTCCACTCTCCCCACTCTCCCCCTGATAGTGTTCGATCTTCTCGATCACTGCGTCTCCAGTGACTGCCACATGGACGATATTGGCGAAATCGACGCGGTTCGAGTAGGTAGCCTTCCAAAAGTCGTTGACCATGACCTGGATTGGGAGAATCACGGGATATCACAGATTGAACCAAAAATGCAACAACTGAACGAGGAAAAATAAAAACTCACTAGAAACTCGTTGTTTCCCACGTAGATCTCGATCTTGAATTCGTCGCCGGCTCTGAGAGTAGTCAATTTGAGAAAGGCCAAATATTAGTTTGAAGTATTCGTATTAGTTTGACAAGCCATTCCTACCTGACTGGAGATCTTCTGTGCTCGGGGAAGTCCCAGCCTCCGCCGAAGAACGATTTGAGCAGGACTTTCTACAACGAGTCGTGAGCTCTTGATAAGTGAGCGAACATGCAACGGTAAAAAGAATTGAGAAAATATTTGCAGAGAGAAAGAGGGTCAAGCACCTTTTCATCCAATTTGAACTCGAGCACCAGAGGTTTCTCGTCCTCATCGCTGCTGAGGATGATGTCGAATCTGAAGAAAATAGTTGAATATTGATTTTATCCTACTAATCTTGAATCTATGTGCACTGAGGCAGTAGGAAAAATTCTTTTTCTGATTCAACGTAGATACCATTCGCTGTTTGTACCCACCTCTTAGCATCCTCCGCCACCATTCCCACTACGTCGATAGAGTGGCCGTCGCGCAGTTGATCCTCGAGCTTCTTGCGACCGACGAGCTTCTGAAAGCTGATGTTTCAAATTTCATTTGATTGTGAAAGTAATAAAAACTCAAGATTTCCGCGTGAGTAAACAGGTAAAACAAAATAAAAAACATTACTGAGCAAACCTCAATTGGGCGCGCGGTTGCTGCACAAATCAGAGCGATGAACAGGAAGATCTGTCGAGTCGTCATGCCTTATTTCCTTCAATGTTTGTAATGTGGCTTACAATGGAGTGGAAATCTTACGGAAAAAGGGACTAATAAAAAGAGGTGGGGGAGGAAACAGACAACATAATGAGTGGACTATTCGAGAAAACTCTATCGTATGCGCAACCACTCTCATTGATCAGAGGAAACGAAAGAGCGGAGGAATACCGGAGAGTCCCGTCTCCATTCACCACTCAACATGATAACGGTTATCAGTAATGACTGAGGAGTGATCGCAACCGTTGCTAAATTCAGATGATTCTCCACATTTCGCACTGACTCTCATCTGTCGTGTAATAGTGCTCGAGAGTGTCTCCTTGTAATTACCATCGTGATATGCACATTGTGAGGATGGGTGCTCCGGGATCGTACAACCAATGGAACGAACAAAGCATCACACAAATGAAAGATCAACAGAAAGTTAGCTTCATCATAGCAACCCCAAATCGCCTATTCGTCGTCTTCCGTGCTTTCATCCTCCTCCTCTTCTTCCTCATCATCTTCATCTTCATCATCCTCCTCACTTTCCGGCCAGACCTGCTTGATCGTTTTGGCTTTTGCGTCGCCACTTACGATCACGAGAGAGATCGTTGAGAAATCCACTTCTCGTGGGAACGTAAATTCCCAAGATTTGTTTACCGTTACCTGAAATGTTCAGAGCAAATGCCAAAAAATCGTTCAGTACCAGTAAACATTTAGAAAATGTATATTCCTGAAGTTTTGGGAAACTCTTAGTTAGTAGTAATCAGTGAGACTCACTAGTAACTCGTTGTCCTCCATAAAGATCTCAATCCTGAACTTATTTCCGCCTCGGAGAGGTGATTTTCTTCTTATTACGGGAGATTTCCAGGCACCATCGAGATAGGAATTGAAGATGGCCTTCTGTATGGGAAGATTATTCACTTCGGAAAAGCTTCAAACCTTCTCGTCGATCGGGAATGAAAGAGCTAGCGGCGCGTCTCCAGTACGCTCGTGTATTAGCGTGACGTCAACTCTAGAACGAATGTCACTATGTAATAGGAGATGTTTCGCTTCGACACATTTCAATTAGAACTAGCTAAACGGAATGACATAAATGCAATCAATCATACCTCTCTGCATATCTATCAACTCTTCCTCTGATGACGATTTTGTGGCCGTCGTCGATGTTCCACAACTTTCTTCGTGCAACCGCCGGCAATTGACCGGGAGAATCATTAATCTGTAAGCTCTGTAAGGTAAACCGGCATTTAAATCAGTAACCAAATGCGAAAAATAGCCATTTGACGAAAATAATTACCGCTCTCCACTTTTCGGCATCAGCATGAGCATCGAGAATCTACAAAAGAAATTTTCAGAAAAGCCAATCAAATCGATCATGATTTGAATGTTTCTCAAATGGAGCCAGCAATTTATCGAAGTGAGAGCAAAAAAAGTCAAACAGGTTTCAGAACGAACCTTTTTGACCCTTGCAGTGCGAGCATCAGGTCTCGCAATGGCACAGCATGTTAGAGCGAGAAGTATTATAAACAGTCGAATAGTCATCTCAATACATTTTGAAAGAAAATACTTGCATTCAATCAGGGAAACATAAAATGGAAAACCAAAAACAGGGAAGTACGAAACAGAGATTATCAGTAAGCACTAGTCGTCGATGGGTTTGATAAAGCAGGGGTGAATCTCCCGACCAGAGCCGTCTCTCTGATCTCTTGCGGAGGCGAAGATTGGGACATTCTTCACCCAATCAAGTGTTGCTATCAGTGGAATGAGAGGCGCAAGGCACAGTTCGACGCAAGTTGAAATGATTGAGCGATGCTGGATAGTGCAAACTTTATTGCATTACTTGCGAGCGGGCGAGTGACCAATTTTAATGAGGCAACGAACAAAGTACCATGGTTCATACTGGATATGCAATGAGCGGGAATCAAAGGAAGTTGTAGCAAGAGAATTCACTTCAGAGATTCAGAATACTTCATTATTATCTACACTTCATTATTCTCCGAATCCTCTTGATCAACACTGTCCTCCCCTTCCTCTTCATCATCCACATATTCTAACAGGTCAATACTATCCACGTAGATATCTCCAGAAATGGTCGCGAGTGCGAGATTGGAGAAGTCGACTCGATGAGAGAAGCGAATTCTCCAGTGGTCGTTAACCCTGATCTGAAAGGAATAGAGCGATCAAGTTGTGACAGAGATCATCGATTTCCTTTTCAAAGTCTGTGAAGATTTCGTCATTTTGTTGGAAAAAAACCAGATACTAACCACGAAATCATCCTCGCCCACGACAATCTCAATCCTGACGTCGTCACCAGCTTTGAGCGGAGACTTTCTTCTCTCCTCCACGTCCCAGCCGCCGTTGAACAAGGAGTTTAGCACGACTGCCTTAAAGTTATTCATCTGTGTATATCGGTTATGTGGTAGCGGACTTTCTGGGACCTCATTCAATAAATTAGATTGCCTAACGTAGCACTGTTCGGTGAACTCCACAAGTACCGATTTTCCAGTGTATCATTACACTGTCCCACATTCCGTTTGATCATAATCAAAGCAAATAAAAATGAAAAAAACACCTTGTCTTTCATTCTGAACGAGATCACCAGCGGCAGTTCGAGCGCCACGACACTCTTGTCAGTCCGAAGGGTGATGTCGAACCTAGAAACATCGATTTGCGAAGTTTGAAATTTTGAAAATCGTCTATTTTCTCGCACTGAATAGAGTCATTCTGAGTAATAGTACCGCAACGAGCCCACCTCTTTGCCCCATCCTCGAGAGTTCCCTCGATGAAGATTGAATCATCAAGCTTGACGCCGGTCAGCCTTTCCCGCTTGACAATCTTCATAACTGCTCTCGGACGATTCGTCTTCTGAAAATTTAACTCACTGAGCGATACTCCCTAATCCTAGGCAACTGTGAATTAGAAAGGATTCCGTCCAAATAGGTATCAACTAATAGAATTGATTCTTGAAAGGTAAAAATACGTACAACGGAAGCCGAATTATTGTCCAGAGATCGATCCGCCCGCAGGTATACCGATTCGAAAACGGAGGCTCGCCCAATTGCACAGTAGACCATCAAGAGAACGACGGGCAGACTACCGTTCATCTCTAAAAGCGAATCTTTGAATGGTCGTACTTTGCACAAAAAAAGGAATCGAATGTTAAGAACACGAGTGAACGCTTAACTCAAAGGAAAGCGTTAGGGGCTGGGGGGACAGGTATGCGACTGACCCAAAGGGCGGATCGAGACAGGACCATGTCGTAAACTGGCGTCTGTTGCTCTTTCTTCATCACCAGACGTTCCCTTTGATCTTGTGGCCATGATTAATGGTGCCTAAAGGTGTTACAACGAGCAGACGGAGAGAGGAAGAGGGACTGTTGCAGAAGAAAGACTGTTGCTCTCCAAATATTTTTCAACCGCTGTTTCACCCAGTTGCGTGCATATCACATGAACAAGTGAAAATGAGCGTGAAAGTACACATCTTTATGAAAAAATGCAAGGTTTCCGGACTGTTCTGGTTCAAGCATTTCATTTATGTCACTCAGTATTGTGCTTACGTTTGCTTGTTTTGATTAGATCTCTTCATTACTCACTCGTAGGAAAGAGAAAATGAGATATCCCGAAGGCTGAATGCCTTCAATTTGGATGTATGACCACTGGTCAACTCGTGTGCGGAGATCGGCCGATCACTAACACCAACGTCAATCTACTCGCAGCATGTGAGTATTTAGGATAACCATATGTAAGAATTGATTCTCTAATAGAGTTCGAAATACAATTCGCCGTCTCCTCTTTTCACACACTCTCCATCTCTCTGACCAATGAAAGAGTGTGTCACATGAAGAGACCCATATTTCGAACTCTATTCTCTGAGCTCTGTATTTTCATTCTCCCATCAATTATCGTATCAATGAAGGGTTGACGCCGGGCGGATACGATTCCGGACCACTCATGACAGTTAACACGGACAATGAAGGCCGATTCAAACTGCAGGTATGCTCAGTATTTTCTAAGCGGAATAATCTTGTGTTAAGGGCGCCAGTGCACCGACCATCTTCAAAGCATACGTTACAACATTTCACAGCTGTGTCCCTAGTATGGTGGTTCAGTTTGTGGAAGAAGTACCTGCCAAGTTTATCACGCGCAGAAAGACCAGGTAATGAGTTTCAGTTAACTGATTCTAGGGGCTTCGAACATTTTTAATTTGCAGATACTTCAACATGGGAAGAGTCGATCTGAGTGAACGGACTGCGCTTCGATTTGATATTCCCCATTGTTCAACGGATCAGAAACTAGGATGCTTCTGAAATTATGCTTGCTTGTTTGAAAACAGCATTACACTCATTTTCCACTTCAAGTTGTCTGATGGAGTTAGTAAAAAAAAACAAATGATAAAAATTATTGTGAATGTGAGCAATCACTGAACTCGCTCGTACCGAGCATTTCTCCTCTCAACCATCAACATGATCGTCGACGAGGAACGTGTGATCGACTCGAGCTGAGCGATGTTGACGAAATCATCGGAGGAGACGTCTCTCTATTTCGAATGAACTCTCACCGATCAGTCAAACTAGAGTGCTCGCCGAACAGAGAGACTTCTCTGGCCAAACACCATCTCTCAACTGATCATACTCTTTCACCCATCTGCGCATTTGCATAATCGTCGGAACTAACAGATTGAGCGGATCAACTGATGGGAACGATAGAAGAGAAGAGTGAAACTGGGGAAGAGGCATTCGTTGCGCCAATCGAACTACTGAAACGAAGAAAATGGTCGCTGGCACGAGAGAGGTTCGGAGTCTGGTTGCCCTTCTGCTTGTTGTCACTGCTACTGTTCATGCTGGAGGCCCGAGACTGATCGAGTTCGTCAACAATTGCGGAAGCCAAGTGCAGGTAACAAGTAGATTGCCTCACTTCCAGGCAGTGAGTAGTGCAGTGAAAATGTTTGAATTCAGGTGTATAGACAACCAGGTTTGCTCAACAGTGGAAGCTCTGAAGCTTACCTCGAGCCAGGGCAGAGGTTCACGGGCAACTACACGATTGGCCTTCTGCCTACAACGTTTACAAATGGAGCTGACGGACTGACTCAGGTACGAAAATTCCAAAACCTTATGTAAGAATTGAGCCCTCGTTAACATGGTGAGCACATTTCACTGCAACAAACAAGTGCGAGTTTATGCCGTTAGTCCAGATGACAGAGTTGTTGCCCACTGAGGTTTCTTCGTTCAGGCTACATTCCGCGGGTTCCTCATCGATCGGTATGGGCTGGATGTGAACAGAGGATTCGACATCGCAATGCAAGTTGTAGCGAGCGTGTGAGCCATCCTACTTATTAAGCAATAGCTTTCGCGTGGAAACAACAACAATGTTCACGGGAAATCTTTTTTGTTCAAGTAATTCATTAATGATGCACTCTTCTTAGCTGAAATATGTACGCATCTATTTTCAGTGACAACACTCCTCTGCTCTGCCGAGACGCTGGCTGTGCTGGTCCGTCGAATTCAATTGTTAGTTTCATGTCTTTGCCACAAACATTTTTTTCATGCCACTGTTCTCGTTTAGAAAAAAACGTTCAGAGCCTAATGTACTACTATCTCACTCTTCTTTTTTCACAGGAAGGCTACGTCGGAGAAGTCGACTACAGCGGCAACTACACGATTACTTTCTGTCCTTGATCACTGTCGTGTGATTCATTATTCCACTCGCCTTATTTATCATTATCAATTTTTCCTCATTTTTGCCAACCCATCTTGTGTCGCATCCTACAGACACCTGCTCTCCCTGACTGTGAACCCGACTGTGAATATTCCACACATTTCCTTCTGTACTGTACCACTGCTTCTAAATTCATCATCGTTGATGAATGTTTCTGCACTGATTCGACTAATCATACAAAATAAAGACTCAATTCTCGAGTATCGTCTTCATGAGATACGCGTAACAAGAAACAATAAACTATCTCCTGATTTTTGATAATTTACGCAAGATGAAACGACAAGCAATTTGATAAATTACAGATGTTAGATGTAATTGAGAATTCAGGTATAACTGCAGTGCTCAGCACCACACATCCTCTCAACTTCTGACAGCAAACATGCATTCCGACTTATATTTTGTGCGAAATTAAGACTCAAGTCTCGTATTATTTCTTTATTCAAATTAAACAATAACAAAACAATTGACTGAACCAGTGCACGTGATTTATGATAGAAGCAGCAAAATTTATGATTGAGATCTTCAGCACCACACATTACTTCCATTGATCATCTTCTTCTTATGATTCGCCTTCTTATGGTCCGACAACTCAGTGACCCTCTCGAACTTCTGGCCACACACTTGGCACTCGTGCGGCCAGATTCCATGGGTCTTTCGGAGATGATCCTGAATGATCTCATGTTTTAATACTAAAGATTAAACCAGTTCGTACTTCGATACTGGGATGGCGGACGAATAGCGTTAGGTCGGATTAGCTTAGGACCAAAACCGAACAAACCTTGAGATGCGACTTCTGCTTGTAGGATTTGTCGCACTGGTCGCATGAGAACGGGTTCAGCCCTGGAAATCGAAAATATTGCAGTTATCAATCAAAACTAATCACTGCTTCAATATTACGAAGAAAACCTCGAGAAAAGACCAAAAAATTTAGTTACTAGTATGCGTGTTCATGTGCAGAAAACATGTGTGCGCTATTTATTGTAGCAAATATTGTGAATACAAACAAAATTATGAAGAAGAAGCAAACCGTACCTGTATGCGAGTGCATGTGCACATCCAACTCGCTCTGGTATCCGAATCTCTTCTCACAGTTAGGGCAAGGGAATCGATCCGTTTCCTTCGGATTGCCCTCCTTCGGCTCCTGCGTCTCGGGTTCCTTGCCTGAATAATGCTAATGTTACTTTTTTAAAACTATTCGCAAAATCATGGAACGATCGTGCACAAGGCACTCTATTAAAACGAAGAGGAGCAAGCATTGAGAACAATACCTGGGTGCCGCAGCTCGTAGTGCTCAAAGAGTTTCTCCTCGGTGGTCACTCGCCGACCGCACTCCTTGCATTTGAGTCCTGTAAAAAAGAATTTGTTTGTTTGCCCATTTGATTCGTAAAGAAACCCGATCACTCTGGACTAAATGAGTTCTTGAATACATACCAGTATGCGACACAGCATGTCTCGCCATATCCGCCTCCAGATTGAACGTCTTATCGCAGTCAGCGCAGGCGAACGGCTTGGCCTCGTCTTCGGACAGGGACAACTGGAATTGATTCATTTGTGACGGAAACAAAGTACGAAACAATCAATTTCTGGTTTTTGAGAAGAAGGAGTGAAGCATAACTAATCGTCGGGAAAAGTAGTAGAATCGAACCTTTGCCTTCTTTGCCTGCGGTCCGCCTCGCTTGTACTGGCTGGTGGAGGCGCGAGCTGAGATGCGGTTCTTGGGCTGAAAATGATTATTTGAAGTAAAATGTAGCAAAGGCGATAGAAATAACCACCATTTGACTTCTAAATCTACGAAAATATGAAAGAATCTCACCTTCTCTCCCCAATCCTCATCGGAATCGTTAGGCTGTGGCTTCTCGGGCTGAAAAAAGATTGCATTTGCTTCTTGAAATATATTTCAAGGCGATTGACCTCCAGCTAAATCTTACGAAGATCTAGGAACTTTTCTCCTTTGTTCCCCCTGCGGAAAATAATGACGTATCGGAAATCAATAATGTTCTTACCGTGAACAACAACTGCACTAGCGCTTGTGGATTCACCGCTGGAGTCGCTTTGGCGGTTGCAGTCACTTCTCTTCTCGGGGTTGCAGCAGGTGCAGCTGCGGCTGAGGATGAGGATGCAGCAACTGAAGATGCAGCAGCTGCAGCAGTTGAGGAGGTCGGCCCCTCCTCTTCCGTATACGTGAAAACATTGTAATCATCCTCATCAATGTCGTCCATGATCACCAAGCGATCTTTCTTTGGTCGAGGAGGGGGCTGCACGGGCTGGTCCTGGAAGTGGCAAACTTCCACGTCGATTTTATTGTCATTTTGAGATCAGGTTGAGCGCGGTGCAACTGATCACATCACCCACCGCTATCTCGCTATTCAAGAATTAACCATGTGAAATGTTTCCTCAAGCAAACCTACCATTGGTTCCTGCTTGACGCTGACCAGCATTGGTGTTGCTTTGACGGGCTCTGGCTTGACTGCACTGTTGCCGAGAGGACTGGCGCCAAGAAGAGTCTCAAGAGTGACTGGAGCAGGCTGTGCCGGTGCAGCAGGCTCCTGGTCGCTTTGGGCTTTCTGCAAGCAGCGGTTCTTTTCACTGACCTATCTATTACTAGTGTCTGTGCCTGAAGGAAGAGGTTAATTACATGAATGACGGTTGATCGATCAAGTTTCGCTGCCTCCGGCGCTCCTTCCGGCTTCACAACTCCAGTCAGCGAGTTCAGCAGCATGCACAGCGAGGAGGTGACGCCGTAGTGGAGCGCGCGAGTGTCGTCGGTTCTAAATAATTTATTTATTAATTAGTGATTAATATTGAATTAATTAACTCACTGATTCGGATCATCGGCCATAGCGCTGGCGCACTCGATCGACAGCGCCTTCACTTTGTGCGGGAGACTCTGAATATAATATTGCTTATTTGATGAAAATAATGTCTTGAATTCATTCTAATTTGCTCAAGATTATGTGCATCGTTTGAGATGAGAAATTTGAACAGGTTTGAGAATATAAATTCAGTTTTGAAGACCAACCTGCGCACTCAACCCATTCGTGAGTGCTGACTGCATCAGATCCAGTGCGGAGACAACGAGATTTCCTAGTCGGTCGGAGCGAGAGAAGCGACGGGCCTGTGATTGACTTCAATGTAATGGACTATACGTCAAATATGTATCGAGTATTCTTCAATTTTCGCACGTACATATTTGCCGAAACCGGCAGTAGAAGAGACCTCTTCTCTCTTCCCTATGTAATTTGAGATGCGTGCGATACGCATTTTACGCATGGCGATAGTACAACCAGCATTCTCCATGCCTTATCTCGAGACCTCTAGTGATAAGAACTGGGTCAAAAGGTCCGAAGGACTCTCGGGAAGTTGCAATCACACTCGGGAAGTGTCAAAAGCGGGCTGATAAGCGCATACACTCAGAGATTGGCAGGTGTTGCGAACCAGCGCTGATATCTCTCCATTGCTCACACTCTTTTTCATCGGTGGAGAGAGCGGAATGGAGAGAGGGGCTCATTTCAAACTCAAGGAAATATCACTCACTCAATTTTCCTCTAAATTCATTACCTGGGAAGCCTTTCATTCAGAGAGGTCGAGGGAGTGGGGTGAGGATAAGTCAAGGAAACTCTTGATAGCTCCATTCATCTTGAACACGGCTCTCTCACTCTCGCCAGAAAGAGAAGCCATTCAAAACTCCTACGTATGAACGGAGCCCAAAGTGGAGAAAGATGACTAGAAAAATGCGCTCACCCTATCCCTCCATCGTTCCATTTCGTCTAGCGCGAGATCCGGAGGTGAGGACATTGTTGCAAGATCGAGTAGCCTGAAGCAACCGAAATTTGACTCGAAAATAAGTGCGCAAATACTAGGAAGAGGGCAAATAGTCAAGCATAGGAGGGTAAGTAAGAGTGCGGAATAAAGAAGTACTAAATAAACAAAAAGGAAGGAAAAGATTTCGAAAAGGGGAACGCAGCGAGCGCGAGGGGATGAGTAAGCGTGTGAAATGAGGACGCTCTCCCTTGGCCGCCGTTCAAATCGGGCGCCACCAAACGGCGGGAAAGAGAGAGAGGCGCCGCCACTGGGAATTTGGCCTTTCCCTTCGAATGTGCACGCGCGTCACCCCCTCCCTCTCCTCATTCTGCACAGTCTCTCACCTTGGGTCAGAGAGACGAGAGAGTGTGTGGAATGGAGAGGCGACCTTGAGCAAAGGAAAGAGTTACAACCTGGGTGAGAGAGAGAGAGACGCGTCCAGAGGAAGGTGAGTGATCTATGGAGCTCTCAGAGTGTGGAGAGAAAGTTGGAAAAGCATGAAGTTGTTCTTGCAAAGCAACATCTAACAATTACATGTTTCGAACAGAACTTTGCTAAGGCGAAAGAACATGTTATTATGACCTGGTATTCCTTCAGATAGTTGCCACAACGTCCACAGCCGATCTCAAGCAATGGGCTCAAAAGTGTGTCCAAACTATCCCCCAGGACCCCAATAACAACATGCTTTTTACCGGAAGTCTTTATCTTGCCCCTAAGCTGAGTTAGAACACGAAACATGCGCGCGGAAGGCACTGTTTCTAAGGGGAGGAATGCGAGAGGGGGAGAGGAAGGGGCGGAGCTTATTTTGCCCATTCCTCAAGCTCCAAACGGGCAGAGGTCCCCCCAATCGAGCCGAAGCTGTTCGATATGGCGAGGGCGCGTTCAATCTTATCCGGAGAGGGTGCGCTCTAGACACGCCGGGTGATGGATCAGCGGGGGAGAGAGAGGCGGAGGATGCACATTGTGACACACACGCCTGACACACACGGCCAGTCGAGAAGTTTCACTGCGTTTAGCGATAACCGAAACCAAATAAAATACGCGCGTACTAAAACCTTCTAAAATAGAGCACAATTCAGGGTATTGATTTTTCATTGCTTTTTCTGTTCTAAGTTGGTCAAACAAAAAGTGGCTATCGAAATTTCAACACACGAACATTGTGCTCACTCTAGAAACGCGATTTTGACGGGTTTCCCAAACTAAAAGTCGAATTATGACCTGTTCAAAGTCGACTGGCATTTTTCGTGACCTCCTCAATCGATATGGGGTGGGTATAGCTACACATCGCGCTTTAGATGGAGAGAATTGGTTTTGAATTCGATTTGTGCTCCCTCGAACACGCGAAACTGCCGGGCGCGATGTCCTAGGAAAGTGATCGGAGCTTGCGCTCCCTACCTTCAGAGTGAAATGTAACGATGAAATAAACTTCTCAACTCATATTTATTCGAAAGAAAAATAAACGCAATACACAATAAAGTACAGCATATATAAAACAACATAGCAATAGTTAATATGGTCAGACCATAACCCGTTGATTCTTCTCTCTTTGTGATCGGTCTCCTCATGCTTCACAAGCAGCTTTTTCAGCAAGAATGACTTCCCGCAGAGTGTGCACTCGTGCGGGTTCATTTTGTGGACAAAGCGAAGGTGTTGGCTAAGTCCTGATAATCAATGCTCTTTCGCCGGTTATGCAGTGGAAAAGTCGTGAGGAGGAGAAATAGAGCAATAATTTTTGAATTGGCTCCTTTCAATATCTCGCTTCCCCGAGGAGCTAGAGACTTGATACTTCGGGTTTAGGGTTCTGAGGGGTGAGAAAGGATTGTTTCAAAATAGCACGTCACTGTCTCCACCGGGAAGCGAGATATTGAAAAGGCGCCAGTTCAAAATTTCAGTTTCCTCCTTCTCCTCTTCCGAGTTTTTCCACGGCTTCAGACAAAGCGATAGATCATAGGAAATGAAGTCAGATCTACTATTGGTTTGTCCTGAATCATGGCTTCCTAACCCTAGCCAGCTTCTCACTTACCTGAACGCTGCCTGAAGGTTGTTTTGCAGTGAGTGCAAGCGAACGGTTTTTTTCCTACAATTAACGCAATGAAAGGAAAATTGTTAAATGTTAGAATTGATTTTCACTGCTTCTGAGAACTTGCCTGTGTGCACTCGATTGTGTTCGAGAAGGCCGCTCCAATAGCCAAATCTCCTATCACATTGAGCGCACGGATACCGATCTGTCTCCCTCTTATTCACATCTTTCGGGTCCACCTTTAACATGCCTGATATATATCGGAAAACATGTATCGGAGAAAAAGTAATCTGGCACGGGTATAGCAAGTTAGCTCTAATTTGTCCCTGGAGATTCGCACTTGATGGCTTAACCCATTAGTTGACGCGCTAAGCCGCTCAGGAGTTCCATACCGTTCGCACTGCGAATCCCTCGTGTCGAAGGCTGTAGTGTTTTTCGAGTCTGTCCCGGCCCTTCGCCCAATGGCCGCAGTCATAGCACTTCACGCCTCAAATACATGGGACAATTGGATTGGTGGAATGGGAGGCGGGGGATCAAGATTCAGCTTTCTCAATGTTACTAGGGATGCCTTCGTTAAAAAAAACGCATTTCACACAGTCTTTCTCTGGTCACAGAGGCGAGAAAAGGTGGGAAAGAGGAGAATGATTTTTTTCAAACCATCTCTAAAAACTAACCCTCATGAACCACGGCGTGCCGTTGCATGTCGGCTTTCAGGTTAAAAGATTTGTCACAGTCCGCGCAAGCGAAGGTCTCGGGCTCGACCTGCGCGGATCCCTCTTTCGTCTTCTGATGAGCACGTTTAGTGGTTGTCGTGCCGGAAGTGATCGTCTTCTTCGTTTTCTGTGCTTCTCCTGTCTTCTTGGGAACCGAATCCTCGGACTTGATCGTCAGAGCACCGCCGTGTTTCAGTCGACTGGATGTGCGAGTGCTTGTAGACATAGAGAAGAGATGGAATCTGCTGAAAAGATAGAAATGACCGCATAAATCAAAGGAAGAATAGCCTCTATGCGTGGCTGGGAAATAACTAAGACCTGGGCAAGGGAACAATCACTGTCCTACTTTAGCACCGATGAAGCTTGGCAGCTTGACCACTGGGTACTACTCCGTATGCTAAAATAACACAACATTCCGAGTAATTCTGAAATATAGCAAGTCGCAAGCGAAATCGAATGTGATACAATTCAGAGTCTAAGCTGAGAATAAATGCTAAACCACAGCGTCTGAGAAGAGTCTGAGAAATTTTTCTACATGAACGTATTTCGATTGAAAGATAAATCTCCCTGAAAGTTTTCAGAAAAAGTGCAAAACTGTCATTTTCCATGCTCACTCAATTATCCTGTTTACAACAATACGTGCCCATTCCCAATCTCACTCCCTCCTTCCCTCATTCTGCCCTCTTTTCCTCATCCGCCGCGGTTGGCTCGGTGTCGCCGGCTCTCAAGATGTGTCTGAAGTGAGTTTACCGTGCCTTATCTACCGTATGAATTCCACTTCATTCTACAGTATCCAAACCGGGCTTATCGTATCGACTGCCGTATTCTACAAACCGGTTCCATTGCAGGGGCCGCCCGAAGAAGGGCGCGAAGGACTCGAAGGACTCGAAAGAAGACTCCAGAGAAGACAGGGATCCAGTGACGGACATGCCCATCATCTACGAGCTTCCCGAAGGATGGTTCAAGGTTTTCGGGTGCGTTTCGAAATGCTCTCTCAATTTCACACACTATCTCGCTTCTCTGGCCGGAGAACAAATCGATATTACCAGGCCACTGAAAGAGATCGAATTCACGCCGCCCAAGTTCAAGGATCAGCTCGTCTTCGAATGTGGGAAAACGCCCATGAAGGTACGGTAGATTACGGTACTGGTGCATACGGTAATTATGCTGTAATCGTCGCGTTCAGCCTACCAGCAGCCCCGTCACAATCACGAACAAGTCGGCCAAGTTCGCAGCGTATAAGGTATACGGTAGCTTGGGGTATCTACCGTAATCTTCAATCCTGCCATACCCCTCTCTCCCACAGAACTATTGGCTTCTACCGTATCTCTCATACCTACAAAAGCGTTTAGACTTCCGTAGTAGACATAAATCAATCAATCTACCGTACCTCAAGACTACCATAAACCGTCTTTTTGCAGGTCTGGACCTCGGACCCGACCATTTTCCGCGCGGATCCGCCGTGCGGGCTGGTTCCGGCCGGAGGCACGCAGACAATCAACATCGAGTTCCAGAATCAAGCGAGGGTGAGCAATGGGAAAGGTCGCACTAGTCGCTGCACGCGCTGCACCACGTACCACACCAATCAGTACACCATAATTGCAGCCGACGAGCGGCCACTTCTTCCGCATATTTGTCGCGTACGTGGATACGGAGGCGCTGCCGGAGGGCTTCGCAGCGGATGCCCAGCCGGATATTCCACTCAAGGCCGATGGTAGGGTTACCGTATTCACAATCAGGAGCTACCGTACCCCGACCTACAGTAATTTTCGAAGAACGCTGTTCTACCGTACAACTTGCATACCATAACTAGGGGCCACAACGCCCATAGCCGATGTCAAGCAATTGTCTCAAAAGTATGTCCAAACTATCCCTCATGACCCCAGTAACAAAATGCTTTTTACCGGAGGTGTTTATCTTGCCCCTAAGCTGAGTTAGAGCCCGAAACGTGCGCGCGGAAGGCACTGTTTGTAAGGGGAGGAATGCGAGAGGGGGAGAGGAGGGGGCGG
>LS517962.1:0-29484 GCA_900490845.1 Pristionchus japonicus | reverse complement strand
ACATTTCACTTGAACCACCGGTTGAACCACCGGTTGTACCTCCCGTGGATCCTTCACAATCAAATTCATGCATGGTTCATTCATCATTTCATACCCTCAGTGGATGCTGCTGTAGATGTTTCGCCTCCAGTCGTGGAACCTTCACTCGAGCCACCAGTGGATCCTAGAAATACAAACTCATGCCACAATGCGTTACGCTGTTCAATAACCCTCAGTGGATGCTGCTGTAGATGTATCTCCTCCAGTAGTGGACATTTCAGTAGAACCACCGGTTGAACCTCCCGTGAATCCTAATCAACAGGTTTCATGCATCGCTGATTCACAAATCTCACCCCCAGTGCTTGATGCCGCACTAGATGTTTCGCCTCCAGTTGTGCTTGACATGTCAGATGTTGTTCCACCCGTGGTGCTCTCTGTGTTGACTCTAGTTGTGCACTCCAAACCTCAACCTACCCTCGGTAGACGCTGCTGAAGTGCTATCGACCGGCTCCGTCGTTGTTCCACCGGTAGATCCGCCAGATGTGGTTCCTTCGGAAGAACCTGTGTCCATTGGTGAACATTTTTTCTAATATATTATGAATGCATATTTCGCACAAGGAAAATCGCTGAAAATTCAGTGGACGCAAATTACCAACCATACTACACAGCTATTCCATGGCCCTTACCTCCAGTAGTCGATTCAGCAGTAGAAGTTTCTCCACTCGGAGTCGTGGATCCTCCAGTAGTTCCACCGCTCGTAGTTGCTTCCGATGAACCTTCAAAACAGCATTTAATACCAACTAGCAATGAACGCCACGACAAACCTTCCGTCGAAGAGGCTCCTGTCGATGAACCGCCTGTGGTAGAATCCATCGTGGAAGACCCTCCAGTTGTAGATCCTCCGGTTGACGATTCAGCAGTCGAAGAAGCTCCAGTAGAGGATTCGGCTGTAGATGAGGCTCCTGTTGAAGATTCTGCTGTCGAAGAGGCTCCTGTTGACGATTCGACAGTTGAAGAAGCTCCCGTGGAGGACTCCGCGGTCGAAGAGGCTCCAGTTGAAGACTCCACCGTTGTAGATCCTCCGGTTGACGATTCAGCAGTCGAAGAAGCTCCAGTAGAGGACTCGGCAGTCGAAGAAGCTCCAGTAGAGGACTCAGCAGTTGAAGATGCTCCAGTTGAAGATTCGGCAGTAGATGAAGCTCCAGTTGAAGATTCGGCAGTAGATGAAGCTCCAGTTGAAGATTCGGCAGTAGATGAAGCTCCAGTTGAAGATTCGGCAGTAGATGAAGCTCCAGTTGAAGATTCGGCAGTAGATGAAGCTCCGGTTGACGATTCGGCAGTGGATGAGGCCCCAGTAGAGGACTCAGCTGTTGAAGACACTCCAGTGGAGGACTCCGCAGTCGAAGAGACTCCGGTAGATGATTCGGCAGTTGACGAGGCTCCAGTTGACGATTCAGCAGTTGAAGATGCTCCAGTTGAAGATTCGGCAGTAGATGAAGCTCCAGTTGAAGATTCGGCAGTAGATGAAGCTCCAGTTGAAGATTCGGCAGTAGATGAAGCTCCGGTTGACGATTCGGCAGCGGATGAGGCCCCAGTAGAGGACTCAGCTGTTGAAGATGCTCCAGTGGATGATTCGGCAGTAGATGAAGCTCCAGTAGATGACTCTGCGGTCGAAGAGGCTCCTGTGGAGGATTCTGCGGTCGAAGATGGGGCGGTCGAGGATTCAGCAGTGGTTGAAACTCCAGTAGTCGAATCGGAAGGAAGAGTTTGCCATGTCGAAGACGACGCTCCTCAACAATTGTGATATCAATATGTAAGATTGCGCTCTCGAGACAAAAAAAATTAAAGGCATGAATGAGACTTGAAGATAACTGATCATGATGTTACCTGTGGATGACTCTGCCGTAGATGAGGCGCCAGTTGTCGATTCGGCGGTCGTAGAGGCTCCTGTTGTGGACTCAGCCGTAGACGAAGCACCTGTGGAACTGATCACTGTCGAAGATGATGCATCAGTGGACGAGAAGGTGTAGGTCGAGGAGGCCTCCGTTGTCGAGGATGCACCAGAGGAAGACCCTGAATGATATTGTAAGGAAGTTCACAGGCGTTGCTTTCATAGATTTTATACTTGCCGAGCTCTCCGGAAGAGTGTCTAACCTCCATCCTTCTCCGACCACCAACACTGCTCTTGGAAATATCTATTAGGAATGAGTCAAACTCATCCACTTTCCGGAGAAGTGCCAAAAAGTAAAGCAGATGTAATTCTGTAGGATCCTGTGGGATAAGGCTCAAATACTCACAGTAGAACAGGATCGTAGTCATCGCTTCGGTGGTCGTTGCAGCGGCTGAAAGAATATGTGTTATTGCGGCAATGTAGATAGTCCACGTATTGAACATACCATGAAAGTGGAAAACTATGAAAAAACACGAAAAGATCACTTGTTTCAGCCGGAGTTGTCGTGCGACTGCAGAATTTGCCAGCGTCAACGCCGAGCGTTGAAACACCGAGAAGGAACGCCCAAAGTAAGCGCATCGTCACTGCGGACTTCGACTCTCCCGATCTGTTCGAGTCGAATGAAGGAGAACCCTGCAGTCGTATAATGCGAGTACATTGAGCGAAAAGAAATGGCTGTCGCAGTAAATTTTCGCCGAGAACTTTTTCTAGAGTATAAAACATGTCCAGACCGATCAGACATGTCTAGCTCGTTTCTTTCATCTACAAAGAACAGATACATAGGGCTTCTGAATGTTTTCTACACACGTTGAAATCGACGATTGGAACAACAAGGGATCATAACGCAATAAACGGTATGGTGAACGGGAATCGGTCGGAGGGAAGTGATCCAATCTATCTCCTCCATCATTTTCTCGCTCAATCCGCAATAATCGCATTTTGATCGTTCTCGGTTCAACGTAGTTAAATCCCCTCATTATCCCACCGACGCGTCGACCACTTTCAATCCTTTCTATGTACGCTTTTTTGAAGTGTTCGACTGGACCAGCTGGGGGTGTATACTTCAATGGTACGCCGATCGTAGAAAAATATAGTGTTTATCCATACAAAAGACAATGAAAGACAGGTGCGTATCGGGAAATCTCTTGTGACTGCTGTATTTCACTGGGCGATGTCAAGGTAGACTAGTCGATGGGACGTAATTCGTTGCACATTAAATGACAAATCCTATCAATAATCTCGTCAATCTCTTCAAATAGTATCTCTTTTTAATGTTATATGATATCATTTTCAAAACAAAAACCTATCGATTCAAAACGGAAGCAGGCCGGGCTTGTGTGTCGGTTTGCTCGACAACTTCGGCTTCACTGGACACCTCCTCGGGGCTCCACTTAGAGAACAGGGTAAGCCATTCTCTGTGCTGCCAAATGTCAATCACCAGACCGAGAAGATGGTTCGAGTCCTCGGGAGTGTAGTTCTGAAATTTTGCAAATGTATTTACTAAGTGGGCATAGAAAAGACCAGTTGATTTTAATCTGTTCATTGCCTCACCTTGAAAATGACTGTTCGGTTCAGTGTTTGGTCCTTGAAATAGAGGCACTCGCCCATGCTGTCCACCTGAAATATTAAACGAAATTACTTTTATTAGTTTTAATCATTTCGCTACCTCGGGAAACGTCTTGGTGTAATAGTGAATGGACTGCTCGCTGGTCGATTTCTGCGAGAGCTCTCCATACACTGTGATGAGCGATCCATTGTTCTTGTAGAGGATCTTAAGATCGAGAATAATGTCCTCTATTCAATGAATCTTCTTTGTGTTTAGAGACAGGGTGAGACGGGTCCCTACCAAAATGTCCCCCCTCTCTCTCGACCACTACCAAAATGTCCCCGCCGCGCGCTACCAAAATGTCCCCCTACCAAAATGTCCCCCCACTACCAAAATGTCCCCTCTACCAAAATGTCCCCTTCCAAAATGTCCCCTCGCTCTTCTCTGACGAGAGCTCATGAGTTAGGAACTAATGCAGTAGTTTCGCGATGATTGCTCGCTTCTGGCTAGTAGAGTCACACTTATTTGATGCATCTCATATTGAATCAAGTCATTTTACACCAAATATTTTTCTCTTTTCTTAACCTATCTATTTGATCTCATGATCATTTGGGAACTCTTGAACTATTTTCTCTCTAGGATGCATCCGTTTTGACTGATTTTGTCTAAGAGTGGCGGGCATTACCGATTTGATCGGAAGGGATGATTCCGTTGATCGGGCGTCTACTCGAATGCACTTTTCAGATCCAGATGAGTAACAAACTCTCAGGAAATAAGTGGAATCACAAAATATTATTTCTCCAATCTACATATAATGATCCAGATTGTTGGCGTTCTAATGCTGCGGAAAAAGTCAGGGGAGATTTTCTCCTGGGGTGGAAAAAGTCGCATGGAGAGAAAAAGGAGAAAACCAAAATTTTGAATTCGCGCCTTTTCTGTATCGGACTTCCCCGTGGAGCTAGCGACTTTTATCTTCGTTCTTAGGGTTCTGAGGGGTGAAAAACCCATTTCCCCAATTTAAAAGTATCTAGCTCCACGGAGAAGTGAGATCTCGAAAAGGCGCGAATTCAAAATTCTCATTTTCTCCTTTGACTTTTTCCACCCGATTTTTCTCTTTTCCCTTTTCTCCCCCCACTTTTTCCACAGCATTAGTCTATAGCTCTCCCTTCATTATTCTCACGGGCACTCAGATAGGTAGGATTTTCCTCGAAAATTGGATAACACCTCTATACATCTATACATTCATACAAATTTCTCAAGGCTTGCCAAAATTCAGAGCCTTTGTTTTTTTTTAGAAATTCAAAATACGGAATCAAACTAAGAGTGGGAGTGCTAGACTAAGAACGCCAATGGTAGGGAATTAATATGAATGTATAGGGGGTGTATTGAGGCGTCCTCCATTCTCTATTCGACATGAAGATCCAATTTTCGTGGAAAATAGTACCTATCTGAGCGCCCGTGAGAATAATGAAGGTTGTGCTCCAGACTAGCTCCAGACAGCTCTTTATAGAATAGATTTTATTTCGTGAGAGTTTGCTACTCATCTGGATCTGAAAAGTGCATTCGAGTAGACGCCCGATCAACGGAATCATCCCTTCCGATCAAATCGGTAATGCCCGCCACTCTTAGACAAAATCAGTCAAAACGGATGCATCCTAGAGAGAAAATAGTTCAAGAGTTCCCAAATGATCATGAGATCAAATAGATAGGTTAAAAAAATAGAAAAATATTTGGTGTAAAATGACTTGATTCAATCAATATGAGATGCATCAAATAGTGTGACTCTACTAGCCAGAAGCGAGCAATCATAGCGAAACTACTGCATTAGTTCCTAACTCATGAGCTCTCGTCAGAGAAGAGCGAGGGGACATTTTGGTAGGGGACATTTTGGTAGTGGGGGGACATTTTGGTAGGGGACATTTTGGTAGGGGACATTTTGGTAGCGCGCGCCGGGGACATTTTGGTAGTGGTCGAGAGAGAGGGGGGACATTTTGGTAGGGACCCGGGTGAGACGTTTCTAGGAGAACTCTCAGCAGGTGAAATTGCTCAAACTTGGGTAATTAAATCCTATTCACGATTCATTCCTTGTTACAATACAGTGTTGATCAATGAGGATTCATGCTATGTTTTTTTCCTCTCTCGAAAGGTGAAAAAATGCAGCTAGTCATACCTTGAGTGGCGTTGACGTCCTCCGATGGACAATATTAGTTGCGAATGGGAGCAATCCCTCCTCAGTCGCCTCACTGCACGAAATGATCGAGAGCTTCTTCAGATGAGGGCAGTTCTGAAGGGATGTATATAGTATACTTGTTGGACTGGACACCGTCTGCGGCAACATTCAGAAACACATTTAACATGCCCCTAAAATATCCATCTCATAGACTCGAAGGATTTTTGCAGACAAAGGTAGTCCCTATATCTAGCCTGATTCAATGATTGTTTGTACATAAATCACCTTCTCATCATGATTCATGGGGCGAAGAAACAAGCTATAGTGGTCAAACAGCGTTGTACACGAAGATCACTTTGAAATTCAAGCTCTACTCACGAAGGACATCAGCTCGAGGACGGCGTCCGTCAGTCCACGCGTCATCACGAACTTGCACTCCTGCAGGTTCTTGCACGATCTGAATGGAGATGAATGGATTAATGAGTGTAACCGAATTGTTTATCTAACACGGGAACCTCAAAATTTGTCTTCGTTCCCACAAAATTCGTAATCATAGGTCGACAAAAATCACACGGGGTTCACAGAGGTCTTTAAAAGAAGAGTTAATTTTTGTCTTGATATTCGTAAGGAAGCCCTATGGAATGGTAATATCAGATCTAATGCAAGCCAAGAGCCCTAAAATATGAATTGTATGTGCACTCACTCTCCGAACATTGCTCCGAGCAGATTCGGTTTCAGCAGATACGAAGCCTCGAAGCGAGTGACGATGTGGCGAAACTCCTCCGGCAGCTCAGGAGGTGGCGGAATCTCTCTGAGAATTTCAGCAGTTGATCAAGAATTAGCAAAATCGACAAGAAAAGGTAGTGAAATCTTCCATGAGATCAAATTTTTATGCGAATCGATATTCGATGCTTACTCCATTCGGAATGTGTCCTTCTGCATCACAGAGAACGAGATGGTCACACCGCGGGAGTGGAGGAGTGGTGCGAGTTTGAGGACGCTCTGGAATGGAGAATGGCTACCGGATAATCATTGTTTTGAAACTCGTCAACGCTTCTTCTACTCTTACTTTAAATCTCAGTCCAACAACATGCCATTTAGTGAAATTCATCCAAAATTGCAGTGATATGTAAAGGAGAAGTTATAGTCGCATTACTGTTGTCATCAAAACCATTGAGGTAAAGTTCCAAAAGTTCAATGTAAATTAATTCAAGTCGAGATGCGGCAGCTACAATCTTAGGGTCATCGCCAGAATAATTATGGCAAAACGATTAGTGAGTGTAATGTCAACTCACGCTGAAGTGCGGTTCGTCCTCATACAACAGACTGACGGAGAGGGTCTTCAGCGTCTTTCGAGAGAATTCTGTGAAGACGAACATGGCCAGCCAGCCGACGTCGTAGCACAGATCGAAGTGGAGCGATCGCAAACTGAAACAAAACCTTTACACTTTCCCCCAAACGACCTAGAGAGCCCCTGCTTTTTTAGAGAATCACTTAAACGTATTACATTTTTGTGCGAGAGTGCAGGAGCGCTATTTATGGACAACAAATGATTTTTTCGTTGTTGAAACACTCACGGCAGGATGATCTGCTTAGACTCCGGCAGTTCTCCCCAATCATCGCTTTCCTTATCATTCGGAGCGAGTGAGAGTTCATTGGAGCAGAAGTGGCAGAACTTCATTACCTGCAAATGATGAATTTCTTCTACGATTTTCTTTCATTTTTCGGTACTCTGGTAGCATTCGTCTTACAAGTTCGAATTCCTATTGCCGCAGGATTGCTGACAAGAGGGTATGAATGGGACATAAGTATAGCTTTTTTTTAAAAACTTACCAGACTGTCCAACTTCTTCATTCTCGATATCAACATGACGAATTCCACAGCCGGAGTGTCGGCGTTGAATTTGAGATGCGAGAGGGAGAGGTAGCTGAGGTTGAGCCTGCATGAAAAGAAATTTAGGACGACATCAAGCAACTTTGATTCTTTCGAGAAAAATTGCCAAAATATCGCTTACCTCTCAAGAGCTTCGAAGAGAATTCGCATGTCGGGGAGTTTTCTGAAAAAATATTTTGTGTTTTTCCAGGTCTCGGTGTTGTCCAAAACATTTTCTTTACCTGTGCGAGAAATCGAGACTCTTTATGGATGAGGGGAAGGCGAATCCAGGCAGTGGTTCGAACGAATCCATCGAGAGGATGGAGAGATTGGCGAAGTTGGGCATCGAGGCGATTTGAATGCCCTGTAAATGTTTACTTGAACCATTGGACATCGCCAAAGCAATAACAGAAGTCTACTTTTAGGTTAAATATTCCAAACATATTCAACGGTGTTCCAGTGAACCGACTGTGCACGATTTCTAGGCTTTTCAAGAAATATGAAAGGAGACTTACGTTGAAGAAGTTGGTGGTTCCGTGCGGACGCATCGTTATCACTTGCACGCGAGGGAAGACCTGAAAATCGCTCATTCATTTCCGTCATGTTGCTGTTTTGCATAACGATACGACTAGAGTTATGTGGAAACGGAGCTTCTTACAAACCTCTCATCAGGTGAATATTGAAGCAAGATACTGAGCAAAAGTTTCGATACCTCAGCCACTTTGTCCAGCGCGATCTCGCTACTGTACGGGTAGACGTCGATATTTCGAACGATGATGGAGGAGTCGAAGACGTCTGAAGAATATTTACCATGCTTCGATACGAAGTAGAGGTTTGTCATTCCTCGCTTTCTAAGTGTAAAACATCGAATCGAATAACGACATACACATTTTTGTGAACAATTCGATGGTGATGTCTGTTCCACCGGTAATTCGAAATGTATTTTGATAAATGTAATTCAAAATCGATGACTCACCAAGCACTTCATCGACGAAATCCGCATCTTGATACCAGATCTTGAGACTGTCGATCTTCTTAACGTGCTTCAGAAGCGCCGTGAGATGCTCGATTTTCGAAATTCGAACCATTGTCAGGCTGAAATTGATCTTTGATCTTTCTCATCATTTTCACTATTTCGTCTACATTCCTTTCGCCTTTCTAAACGGTTGAGAATGGTACAAAACCGTTAGACAAATTAATTTCGATATTATAGAAGGTCATCTAGAAATTTTCACCTGCTGATCACATTGTTTCGCACGGATCCATCCCAAATCCTCCTTTGAAACATATTCACAACGGTCAATCCGCGAATAAAGGAGTGCTTCTTGTCAGTGAGCAGGGAGTAGAATCGTTGGCATGTCTGGAAATATTCGAAATGGTAGATAATGTCGCCCATTTTTCCATAAAACCTCTCTTTTTCGTTTCCAAGGCTTTAACAGCTACCGACACTTTCGCTGAACTGCTTCTTTTTCTCATGAAGCAAACGATCACTAGGCAAGCTTTACAGGATTATGTGATTCAAGAATCATAAATTTCATTCTAGAGAAAAAAAAACTCACTTGGCTCAATCGGACTCGTTCCTTGAGAGTCAAATATTCGAATATCTTGAGCAGTCCATCCACTTGGCAGTCTTGGAAAGGCGAACCCTCGTCATCCGCTAGAAATACTTTCTTTTATTTCAATTATTCCTCTTTATGATTAGTGTTTTGGCTGATCTCTAGTTCTCAGGAAGAATGGTTCAGTTTCACTCATTTCTAATTAGATGTTTCAAAGCGCTGCAGTGGAGATAAGGCACACTTCCGGGGAACTAGAGAAGTACCAATGTTGGCAGGTGCTTCGCTGCGAATTAGCATTAGCATTTAAGCGTTTTATCCGGAAATCCGGAATTTCTACATCACCTCCTCCTGGATTTCTGTTTCTTGCTCTATTTTTAACGACTCATCTCTCTGTCCCTGAGAGATGAACCATTTATGAAGACAAACTAGGATGGTAATGCTCGAGAAAAACGGGAGCATACGGGATTACATCAAGATTATCCATCTCGATGGCCTACTCTCCTCATTTGACATGCTCTCTCTCCGATCAGCGAGAGAGCATGTGATTCGAGGAGAGTATCTTACTGGGTGGAATGGGAGAGATAGCGAGTCGATCTGCCTCGAGAATCGCTGGTTGCTGTCCGTTGTTCTCCTCGTTCAACACGCTCTCTGGCTCTTGATGACTTGTCGAAGGCTGAAACATAACTGTGTTACTTCACAACTCCCGTAAAAGTGGTTGGAGTTTAGACTTCATTTGAAGTGCTCTCTCACTTCATCGATAATATAAGCGTGCTGATAACGAGTATCAGTGTGAACACCTTCCCCTTCGTAAAGGATTACTCAGGGATCAGAAAGTACAGTCAGCCGACAGGCACGATGGATGATCGAGATAACCGACCTTTAGGCGGACAGTCAAACGAGAGAGTATGGGAAATGAAGAGAGTCAGGGAACTGATAATTTAAAAGGGTAAGACTTGCCTCATCAGGATTCTTCTCCGCCTGGTTGACAGTCAGCTTGAGTCTCTCCACTCGGAATCGCTCTACTCGAGAGAGGGGATCGCGGTCTGGCATGGTCTACCTGAAACATGAGATTGAATGATACGAATAGGTTTGTTGTATAGCTTTTTTTCTCAGAAGGGTCTTCAACGGATCTAGGCAAGACAAAGGTGAGATACAAAGCATGTGACTTACCCTTCCTTCTGACTGGAAGATGAGACGAGTGAGTGAAAGGTCGGCGGTCTCACGAGACGACCCGAATCACAGACCGACCCATCTAGATGAATGCACCCTGAAAAACGGATGCGTATGAAAACTGACGTTTCGAGTTATCAAACGGTTTGCTGGATGGTCAGATGCAAGCAATAGGGCGCAAAAGTGAGAGAGAAGCTATGCCAATTTTCCGTCATCTTCGACTATTCGGATTCCGAATCGGCAACCTTAAAAGACACTGAAGGCAGATGACGCGCGAGCAGTGTCTCGGGAGTGACCACTGGCAGTAGTGTACACATGAGCACTTCTAGCGAGCTAGCACACCGCTTGCGCGTCTCGGGATCGATCAGCTGAGTGAGAGTGGAGAGTGCATGGCTAGGGGAGAAGAGAGGAGGCGGACGCTCTCTCACTTTCCCATGCTCTCTCGTCAGGCGGAGATGGAGAGTGGGAAACCATTGCAAGCAAGAGGGAAATAGCACAGATGGAGGGATAGGAGACAGTCGGACTAATTGAGATGGAGAGAGAGAGAGGAGAAAGTGGTCTGGCACAAAGAGCGGGTGAATTTGTGAGAAGATCGGTCAAAGTTTTGAAACTGAGAAACTACGAGTTGGAATTCGAGTTGGAAAAACTGGCCTTGTTCGTGTTTGAGAATTGGGTTAGGAAACAAATTCTCAACAAAAATTCTCTGGAAGAAGAGATGAATTGTAAAAAAGATAATAATTGTGAGAACGATTTTCAAATGTCTGAATACCACAATGAGTGCCAATGAGAGATCTGAATATTCCCGTGGTTCTCATTAATTTGGATCAACCTGATTCTTGAAAATAAAAAAAATTTAGCGATTAATATATTTTCAAGGAGATTATTTCATCCAAGGAAAAAGTGACATCGAGAAAACGTGAAAAGACTGCCCGGACCCACATTATGCTGCCAATAGTGTTCTTCTTCACCCCTGCTATTGCCATCTCATTCCCTCAGTTCGGTTGCTTCAACATCTCATTTTTGCAGTATGAGATTTTGAAACATAAAAACGAGGTAAAATACATAAGAAGCGAACGGATGTCTCTTCCGATCAGGCCTGCTGATTCTAACTGCTCTGCACGAAAAATGATTGAAGAACAGTTGGAAAAGCAGTTTCCATGCAATGGCGAACTAATCTCATCATCTACAATTCATCTCGTTCCTCCCTCATTCTCATCTGAATCCCTCGTGAAGAATGGTCGGCTGCTCTCTGGTACTTCTTCTCGCTGCCATTGCAGCGAATGAAACTGCACTCGACATGGTAGCTCGCAGGGTACCGTATCATTGGCTACTGTATCGATCGATTGTCATAATAGACTTGGCTATTTTTGACCCACAGTGAGAAAATACACAGTAGAATTGTTCAGCTGGATCAGCTGATCCCTATTTTCGGGGTACGGTAGATTATCCGAAAATATGACATATAAAACATTTTTTGTTTTTGTTTATGGATGTGTTGCGGTAGATCACGCACTTGCTCATTCAGACAAAGCCACGTGTTCAAAGCAAGTAGATGCGCTGCTGGGTGGATCGTGCTCCATCAAGTACGGTATTCCGTATTCCTACTGGGGCTGAGTAGACGTACCGTATCCCATCCGACCTACCGTAAATCGTTGGATCTTCCGTACACTAGGCGGATCGATCTCTACTCACCGGTCCTATCTCGAGCATCATCCTGCTCGTCGTCAACAATGTCATTTTGCGATTCATCAAGAACAAGGTACGGTAGAGTTACAGTTTTTGCTGTCTGTTATTGATTTCCCTCTACTTAATTTTGATCCGCCTTTAATTAATCGTTCGCTTTGCTTACTTTTAATTCATATTTAATTAATCAATCGTGTGATAAAAATAAAAATAAACAGAAAAAAAACGAAAATTTCATTAAAGTTCAAGTTAAGGTTCCCCTGTTTACCAGTTCCCGGTTTGAATACTTTGTTTGCCCGCGATTCTCCCTCCAAATCGCTGAACCTTGGAGCAGAGTGGAAACAACAAACGATTAGGAGGACGGACGATAAGCGGGGTTGACGAGTTGGCGCGAAAAGGGTGTTTGAAAGTTACCGTACCGCCGTTAGAGTTGGAGCGCACTCTTGATTGCTCGTGTCCTCTGGCGTCTGTTGCTGCTGTCGTCGTTGTCGTCGTTTTTGCCTATTTGCCACGCCCCTTTCGTGTTTCTTTCGATGTATTCTAGCTGGTAGAGTGGGACAGACGCGGGTTAGGCTACTGAATGTCACTGAATGCCTCGCTAATGCCCCCGACTTAGTGTCGCTTTCCTCCGCGCTGTCTCTCGCCTTTCAACGTTGCTTGAAGCAGTAAGCCTTCTCAACGTCTTTTATCGTTGTTTTCGCTCATGTTTTATATTTTATGAAGTGTGAAAGTAGGTGATAATGCCAATTGTTTGTTGGGTGGCGGCAAAAAAGAAGTCGATTGCTCGCGAGTCCGCCCGTTATTAATCATGTGTGAATTTTAGAGAGGATTGCGAGAGTAACTTGGCGATGGGAGTAAATCTTTGTATTCCTCAATGGTGGTGGGATAAGGAGGAAGCTTTCCGCTTTTATTTACTGAGTAACGCTCGGCGGCGAGGAGGGATTTCATCCTTATTGGCCGCTTTTGCACTCTTTTTCATTCATTCCATCGTTTCTTCCTCTCCTTCGCCCTCCTCTTTCCCTCTTTCCTCCTCGTACATTCTCATTTCTCTTTCCTCTCGTTTCGTATGATAGCAAAGAGAGAGAGGAAGGGAGGGCCATCACCATCTCTCCTCTGGTCTCTCTTTCCTCCATCTCTCTCTCTCGATGGGGTTGAATAAGATCCCGCTGTGTCCTCTGTTCCGCTCGCTCTTCGTGTGGTTTAAACAGCATTTCCCAATAGAGCTCATCACGCCCATCTTTCGTCATTTTTTTGCACATCTTCCACAATTGTCACGTTGTTTGCCGATATTGCCAGAGTTATACTGCCCCGTTTTCGTTCGTGTCTCGTCATATTTATGCCTAACGATCCAATGAATCCATCCATCCATCGTCGTTCACTCATTCCCCCCTTATTGGCATCTTCCTCTTCCTCTTCTCCCTTTGCTCGCGGCCGATTATGTGCGTAGAGAGGAGAAGGAAGTTGTGTTCGGGACGCAGCCAGCTAATCCTACACTAGTCATCGGTGCTCACATGGGAATGATCTCAACTCACATATCCCGATCCTCACCAAAATTGGTGAGCATAGTAAGTCGGCCATGCTGATTCCAGATCAGTTTTCAAAATCTGCTAACTAGGCCTTTGACGGGTGCTATGACGTGTTGAAGTTTTACGTGCGATTTTCCTTCATCCGTTTGCGAGAGGTGTAAGAAGGTTCTTCTCCTCTCATCCCATTGGCATCGGTGGCGCAGTGGTGAAGTGGATTGGTTGGTATGCAATAGGGTCAGGTTCGGTTCCCCCCTGACGCATTTTGTTTTGCCGATTTTTGCACATGACTTCTCCATGAATGAAAAGACACCAGTTATATTTTTACATGTTTTCATGCCCGAAAATCAATTACAGAGCAAAGATGCATTTCGGATTTATGAATAGGGTAGGGCATCCACTTTGCCACTTTTGTGACGAAACAATATCACCGGGGCGAAGCAGGAAAAGTTTGATAGCACTCACAATCGGATGTGATTCTTCAACTTATCTTCAACTGTTTTGGCATGATCAAAACCGATTTTTATGAAAATGTCTCTTGGTCACTCACTGTGACTTCACAGTGACATAGTCGGATAAAAACAAATCAAAAATTCGAAATGCATCTTTGCTCTGTAATTGATTTTCAGGCATGAAACATATAAAAAAATATAACTGGTGTGTTTTCATTCATGGAGAAGTCATGTGCAAAAATCGGCAAAACAAAATGAGTCAGGGGGTAACCGAACCTGACCCTATTGCGTACCAGTCAATCCCCTTCACCACTGCGCCACCGATGCCGATGGGATGAGAGGAGAAGAACCTTCTTACACCTCTCGCAAACGGATGAAGGAAAATCGCACGTAAAACTTCAACACGTCATAGCACCCGTCAAAGGCCTAGTTAGCAGATTTTGAAAACTGATCTGGAATCAGCATGACCGACTTACTATGCTCACCAATTTTGGTGAGGATCGGGATATGTGAGTTGAGGTCATTCCCATGTCAATCGAGAGCTATTTATGTTTTGCCAGTCACACTGTACCCATAACTCCACCTCATTCACCAGTTATCGACTATGATGTTTATGTTTGACAATCGCGAGCTATTTGTGATTTACCATTCGCACTGCACTCATAACTATTCCCTCTAGTTATCGACTACGATCGCGATCTGCTTTATTTATTTATTTTATATTTAATTAATTAATATAATGTAGATGACGCCGATGTCGGGGTCGAAGCCGCCGACGACGTGCCTCGAGCTGGCACAGGAGGGCGAGCGGCTGTGCAGAGACAACAACTTCGACCAGGGCATCCACTACCTGAGGAGGGCGCTCGATGTGAGTCTTAGTTTTATTATTGGAAGTTTGGGGATGCATTCCTGGTGACATGACCATATAAACTCATTTTGTCCATTTTATGAGCTAAAGTTTCAACATAGTATCCACTACCTGAGGAGGGCGCTCGATGTAAGTCAATCGGGGTTAATTCAAAGATTTGAAACGTATTTTGAACATGTTGAAGCGTTCATTTGCCCATATGTCGTCCGGTGCTTATTTAATGATTTGAAACGCATTTCTGAAGTGTTGGACATTTATGTGTCGTTTTTGACTAGAGAAAGAGCAAATCTAACTGAGAAGCGGAATGAGCTGTTTTGTAAATTGTATTTAATTAAATAACTTAATTTCAGGTGGGCACGGAAGACACGACGATGCTGTCGGCGATCTACTCCCAGCTCGGCAATGCCTACTACACGAAGGTATCGTCAATTGGTCACTCATTTCCTGTCTAGGTTTTCACTCGGAGCGGTCGTAGCGTTGCAATGGCTAGACGAAGGTTTGGAACTGTTTCTGGCTCCGACTATGGCTTTGTTAGTATGGGAAATCCAGCAGAAATGATTTATTGATCGATAATAATTAGGGATTTTCGGTGAAGATGAGATGAAGATGAGACTTCGTTGATTGCTTAATTAATTAATTCCTTCAGGGCATGTACCCGCAGGCGCTCGAGTTCCATCGCAATGATCTGCTCCTCACGAGGTTAGTTTTCATCGTGTTCGCCTTTGTTGGTAGCATCAAAACTCCCAAATTCGGTCCTGAATCGCGGTAGAAACAATTAAAGACTATAGTGCTATCATAGTGTAGCACGAGGCTTGTTCGAGGTTAGAATTGCGGGCTCAAAAATGGCTGAAGTAATTCACTTTGAGCAGACTGGAGTTGTTGTTGTTATTCATTTTATTACCTTTTGGAGCGTTTGGAGGATGGTTTGTAAGGAGAATAATTGAGAGCGCATGCGCAGGGAGGATACAGAATTGAAGTTTTACGAGGCGTATAAGAGAAATCTAAATTATGGTCTGAAATTCTCTATTGTCGTTGTATTGATGTTTCCTGAGATCTTGTAGAGTTATTCAACTGAAAATACGGCTCTGAATCTGTGCTCTGTCTGTTCGGTTATGCAGTCCATGGCCCTTTGTGGCTCAGATTACATTCCACAAAGTGGTTTTCTCCCTTTTCCCTCCAATGACGTGGGCATGGCCAAAGTTTTATCCTCTTTGTTCAAAACCGGAGAGTCGCGTTCACAATGCGTGACCTTCCGCTGACGCATGCGTCTGTTATCAGAATAGATATGTCTGATATCTGCCCCCTTATGACGACGGATGTTATTGAATAGAGGGATTATCGTGATCGAACAGAATGATGTAGAGACGGATAATGAATGGTGTCTGAGATGCGAGGGGGATAGGGCAGCCGATGATGAAGGTTAATGGATGTTATGCTTATCAGAGCGGTAAAAACAGACGGGAAAGGCTTGAGAGAAGCTAAGAATAGGTGAATTAATATTAAATGCACATAATGCTATCAGAGCGGTAAAAACAGAAGCTCGAGAAGCTAAGAATAGAACATTATTATTATCAGAGTCCGATTACTCAGGTCATGAAAAGGTTCAAAAAGTGGGTTGTTTTGAAAATTTTGAAAAATTCCCCAAAAATGTTCCAAAATGTGGGTTCCTTTTATATTTTTTGCAGGTCGCCTAGCAAAAATTTGTCCATTTGTGGGCTCCTTTTTCAAAAAGAGTTCAAAATGTGGGTTGCATATGCCATTTTTGAGGGGGTAATCGGACCCTGATTATTATTAATTAAACAAATTGGAGGTTCACACACGACGAGTTAGGCGAGCTGAAAGCATCTGCTAACGTCGGCCACACCTACAAAGCCATTGGAGCATATCAGGTATGGTTATTGATGAATTTTTATCACCAGGATAGTCTCATGCTAGTCAAACTTGTTGTTCTTGCACTCGCGAAACTCAAAATAAAATTTCAGTGCTGTTGTGCCCCTTTAGAACTACGGGTTGTTTTGGATCTGAAAAGAATAACTATTAATTGACTAATTAATTAATTCAGGACGCGCTGATGTACACGAAGCATCAGCTGCGGCTCGCGACGAAACTGCCCGAGGGCAAGGAGAGAATGGTGAGGAGGGCTTGTTGTTGTTGTTGTTGTTGTTGTTGTTGTTGTTGTTGTTGTTGTTGTAGTTGTTGTTGTTGTTGTTATTGTTATTTTGGGTTGGTGATATTTGATTGATGGAGGTTAGATACTCCTCCAGTGATGTGTGGAAGTTCCATTCGTTCTGCTGTTCTTATTGCCTGAAAAAAGAATGATATCAGCTAGAAGCTTCTTTGAAACATGTTTGATGTGAGCGAACTGAAGTTTCGCTCGACTGATTTGATGTGATGAATTGCAGGCCTGTGAGGCACGTGCCCTCTACAATCTCGCGACGATCTTCCAAATGAAGAGCAGGTACGACAGATTATTGATTGGGATACGGTAACCAATGGTAGTATTGGTGGTTTGTCGTTTCACCAATTCGTCTTATTCCAGAAGCGCCCAGAAGTCGGTGTGCCTAGCTGCGCCGCCGCCGATCGGTTAGTTTTATTATTACTTACTATTATTATTATGTACTTCATAGTCTACCCCTATGCCTAAAGTTAACTATAGTGAATCACTTTTCGGCATCATATCAAGATGTAGAAGATTTCCGCCACCTTCATATTCGATGTGTTGCTCGCAGGCGGCGTTCCCACTGTCGGCACTGTGGCTGCTGCAGCTGCAGCCTCAAGCAGCAACGAGGAGTCGCAGCAGCAGACCTACCTGGACGACCTCCAGTCTGCGATCGATAACTTCCGGTGAGTACGGTAGCGGAAGATTACTGTAACTACCGTTTTGTGTACTGTGCAACATCAAAGTTTGCATGAAACCTTCTCGATTGGGGAGATCACTTGTACATGGTGAAGGTCTTCAAAAAATGACGTTTCTGATTAATTAAGCTGATTTGCAGGGCGTCGCTGGCGCTCTCGGAGCGGCTTCCGGACACGCTCGCGTGCGGACGGACGTACGGCTGCCTCGGCAACGCGTACTACATGCTGAGAGACTTCAAGACGGCCATTGACTTCCATTACAAGGTGGGCGAGATTTGCAGTTTTAGTTCGGTTTCCTTGATTATTGAACATGAGAGCCTCTCTAATTTACAAGAGCAGAAACTGGTAGTGGAGATCTGTCATGCAATAAGATTCGAGCCAATTCCCGGTTTTGTAAGGTTTCAGCTACCAGTATAGTAGCCAACCGGAGAAGATGTGTTGCCCACTAGAATATTTGATGGAGCGTTCTTCTTTCAGCGTCTGGAGACGGCGCGCCAGTTCGGTGACAAGGCGGCGATGCGACGCGCCTACACGTCCCTCGCGAACGCCCACGTCTTCCTGCCCAACATGGAGCGGGCGATGGAGTTCTATCGGTGAGATTGTGGGTTGGAAACGAATAGGTTACGGTAATCATACTTGTAGTACTGTAGTGGATTATGGTGAAATTGCGGAGGTTTGAGATGTTGGGCTCACACTTCACAGAGTTTGGAGAAAAGGCAATGGCTCAAGTGGGAGTTTGAACAAGACGAGAACTTATGATAAAGTGCGAGATGTTTTAAGCGAGATTTTTCCTGGGTTGTTTCGCACATCGCACACTAGGGATTTGACGCTTTCTGGAATCATAAAGGCACCAGGAACAATTGACGAGCTGCGATGGTCATAGGGGCGGTTTGAAATCCTGCCAGAAATATTTTGAGGGTTCCTATCATCAATAGTAGAGATTACGTGCGAGAAGGCCCAGTGAAATGTGAACCGCGTGTGCTGTCTATTTGGGTTTTTGGGACTTGTGCCCCTTCCCTTTCCTCTAGATTGAGTAACTTTCTCCGTTCTCCATGTTCTCTTGTCAGTCAGATCTAAGGAGAGAGTGCATGAAATGAGGAGAGTCTGACCATAAGATTGACGTGGGAGAGGCTCTGTGTGTATGTGTGCACGCGCGTCCGTGTGAATAATGAACACGATCGTTGTTTGGCATCGGATTCGGTTTCCACTCTCCCTCTCTCCCTCCCTCGTCCGTTTGTCTCAAACATCTGCGGAAGAATGAGGGATCATGGGGGAGAAATAATGAGAAAAATGTGGGAAAATGATGTGTAAAACATGTGAATTGATCTTGTGGTCAGGCAATCAAATAGCGATAGGTAAGGGGGAAGAAGGGGGAAGTGAGGTCATCGAGTAGAGGGGGCAGCGCTCATTTCCAATGAAGGACGACTCGCTACTTCCTCGACTGACTTTTTGTCGTCCGCTGTCGAATCGAGGAAATTGAGAGAGACGAGAGAGGAGCAATGTGCGCACTTTGCGATAGATGGGGTTACTGTAGCGGTGTAGTTAAGGTGTGATCAAAGCGTTCTGCAATTTCCCAAATCGCAGATTGGCGCTCGCACTCGCGATCGAGATGAGGGACGAGGCGGGCGAGGCGCAGGCCTGCTTCGCGCTCGGCAACGCCGCCAGCCTCGTGTCCGACTACGCCACAGGTACGGTAGCCGGCTCACCACGACCGGAGATTATGGTAGTCACACGACGGTTGTAGGATACTGTTGTGATGATTATCGATTGATTTGCAGCCCGCGACTTCCACATGAAGCACCTGCAAATCGCGCGGAGGCTCGACGACCGGGCGGGTAAGTATTTTTTTTTATACAACTTTCTTGCAATTACTCTTTCATTTATTGGTTCCTGGAAACAAAATGGTGCCACGAAACGTCTTTTGTTTCAAATGAACTGAACGGAAGATAGTAATTATATTCGTTCCTCGTGTATTTTATTGAGCTGACAAGTGAGAAACGAGCAGCTAGTGAATGGCTAAAATCAATAATTGCTAATTGTTTATCGATCTTCCTTCTCAGGCGAGGCGCGTGCCTACTCGTCGCTGGCGGCTGATCTGCGGGCGCTCGGCGAGCACCCCAAGGCCATCTATTTTCTCGCCCTGAGGAGGAGGATGGCCAAAGAGGTACGGTAATATTGAATGGTGGTTACGGTAGCAATCGATACTGTATTGGATGATGGTTGCAGGGAGCGGTTCGGTAGAGATAGATGAGTGTAGAAGTTACAGTATCCCTTGGGTGACGTGGTTGGTGTGTGCGTGCGAATACTGAGCAGCAGCGATGCGCGTGATTTGTTCTTTCCTCTCTTCTTGCCTCTCCTCTGCCCATTTGCTGCTGTTTCTTCTGCTTCCTCCGCTCATTTCATCCCCCCATTTGACTGCACTCTCAAGAAGGGCTCAAAAAGGAGGCAAGGAAAGAAGAGAAGGAAGAAGAGGACGAATGAAAGAGTAGAAAATGAGTGAAATGAGGGAGAAATGGGAACGCAAGCCTTCGTTGATGGATGAGAATGATGGGAAGCGGGCAGAAGGAGGCGAATGTCAGAGACTCTGCTCTAGTTTCTAAGGAATTAGGTCGGAGATGAATATTCGGATGAGAAACATCTGTAAATTCCACCTATGCTGTTGATATATCGCCTCCATTATGTTCTTGTTCAATAGCTTAGAATCTTTAGAAGGTTAGAATCCGTATGGTGTCATCCGACTTTGTGCCGTTTCATACCACGCAACTGCGATTTCTACGCTTCACTTGTTCCTGAAAGTCGCGTGTTCTTTCCATGACGATGATGTTATTCTACACGTCTATTTACAACCGAGCTGGCCCTTTGTCCTCGGAGCGTGTGATTTACGCTCAATTGTAGCACTTTGTTCGAGATAATTAGATGGATGGGGAGGAAAGACTAAGTGAATCCTTTTGGTTTGGTTCCTTTGTCCGAGTTCTCACTTTTGTTGGGGATGTGTAGAATGCGACTATATTTATAATGCTTTGAGAAATATGGCGCTTACTTAGGATAAGTTGAACACTGATTTCTACCATTCACACGTTCCGTATAGCTCCTACTATAGGTCTTTACGTTACCGTAGTTCGTTTCGGTTCTATGACATCTGCGATGATTCACAGTCATAATTCCAACCCTGTTTGATCAAACCAGGGTTAAAAAAATATGACAGCATCATTTCGAATCATGAGAGGGATTAGAGGTGCGAGATAATGTCACCGGGGATGTTTTTCAATAGAGATTGCGTGCGGATGCACCAGGAATCTGACTAGAATGAATCAGGTTCGTGTATTCCGAGAGAGAGAGAAATGACTCGTGATGAGTCGTCCATGGTATACGATACCCGTGAGAAAAAGCAGATGCTTCTTTCTGCTCGCTGTTTCTGTGCCGTTTCTCTATTCCTCTCCCTCCTCCTAACAAACCAAGAGTTTTCTGCTGCTTTACACGCGTATGTTTAGCTTACGTGGCAACTAGGCCGTCGATGATAGGCAGTTTGTTGACAGGGAGTTGTTTTACTGCCTGAAACCAAGCAGAGATTTTGCTTTCCAATGGAGAAGCACAAATCAGCCGATCTCTTCCTTCTACTCGAGAGAATCTCCAGCCAAGAACAGTGCTCGAGATCTGGAGTGTTGTCTCGTTGTATCCTTCACTCCTCCTTCTTCTCCCGTCCTCCTCGTCCCTCCTCCCCTCTTCTCATCCTGATTGTATTTGGCTAGCGACAACTTAAGCAGTAAAGGAAGCGCGCGTTCGACCGTCAGAGTGACGTCTGAGGAGTACTTCGAGTCTTACGGTACCGGCACTAGGCAGGATAATCACTGACTGATTATATTCATTTCCGCCTTCGTCAGGCTCCATCTTACTGCACTACTATTGAATGCCCTTTCCCCGCCATCGCTGGCCTTTGCCCGCCACCACCACGAGACGCGCCCAATATCCGATCCAGGGAATAGCTAATTTCCTAATTTAGGGAAGGGGGCGTTCCCTGGCGCTTGAAATAGCCACTACACTGCTTCTCAGTTCGCTTCCAACTGTACTACGGCTTCATTTGCATCATTTTTCTCCCGATTTAATCTCCTCTCTCTTGTCGGAATGTTCGAGTCTCATTGGCCGGGGTAATTCCCGTTTCTAGCGAATTCGAGTCTAATTGACTCGATGACCTGCTGTTTCGCACGCATTGACTCGGTTGTAGTGTCGCCTGCCTGGATTAGCTAGAAACATCAGTTCTCGATCGATGATTCTACCGTAGCTCGCATGAGAACCCGTTCGTTGTCAGTGAAGACTGGCTTCATGGTGTTTGTGGGGATGAATGCTAGAATAGGCGAACGGGTCCGGAACAAAGTAGGAAGAAGACTTCGAGTAAACGAGCCAAATACGTTTACCCCGTGTTTTCCGGTTCGCTCTCACAGATTTTTCGAGAAATGTTCGCTTCCTTATTGCCCAGCTCTATATTCAGAACCTCGAAATAGGCTTCTCGATTGCGAAATTTGCTTTTTACACCTGTTTGCGACCTTGCGATGAAACAGGTGCTCATGTGCATGTTAGTCATGCGGGTAACGAGAGATATTTGTGAACAAGCCGTTTCGAAATTTTGTAATGACGGAAATATCTTATAATATTTTATATCTGTACTCATTTTCACTGCTCTATTGAACAGTCGGGCGTTCTTCCAAGAATGTTCTGCTCCGCGCTCTCATCACTTTTGCCAATTGACTGCTGCTCCGATTAATTACCAGTAGAGGGGTTTTGCCAGCGAAAAAAAGGAGAGAGAGAGAGCAGTGAGAATAGGCAATGATGGTAGACATGAGGCGAACGTGCCCTCGGCAAGGGATGATGCGGCGGCTCGGGGACTGCTTCAGGATGATCAAGGTTGGGTCCTATTACGGTAGGCACTGAATACGGTAAATCCAGTAGTACAGAATCTATATTTTTAGCGCCTCCTCTAGCTTCATGTCATTCCAGGAGAGCCCAATAGCGGTAGTTAGCGTGAAGCGACTGTCTGATTATTTTTTCTCGGTACGTAGATGAGGTTTGATTGCCCTGCTTGAGGTGTACTTTCGCTAGGAGTGGGGATTGATGATGCTCAATTGAAACATAGAATAGCCGAGTTGGAGAGGAAGAGTAGGGGGGAAATGACGGAACTACTGAGCGGCTGATTAGCAGCCAGTCAGCGACGGTGCAGCGGAAATTAGGCCCCTGAATTGAAACGAAGAATTGGGCAGGAAAAATGGGGGCGAGGGGTCGAAGTTGTTGCAAAGTTGATGGGGCCTGGATGCATTCGTGTGTGCTTGGTGTTGTTATTTTCAATTCAATTATTTATCCATCAGGAGAATATATAAAAATTTCGTTTATATTTAGATCTTCGTAAGATTTAGGTGGAGGTCTATCGTCTTTATCATTTTACTGCCAAAATACATTTTCGTCATTTGTCGATCAATTATCGATTTTCTGTCTCAGTTATCGATTGATTGCGTCGTTGCAGAACGAAGACGACAGCATGGTGGCGGCGACGAACGAGCAGCTGCGCGCCGTCATCGTCGAGGCGGGAGAGAATACGATCGTCGATGAGCGAGGAGAGGTACGGTAGTATTGATTGATTGGTAGGATGAGGGGTTACGGTAGGGTTACGGTAGATCGATTGATTGATGATATGGGAGAGGTACGGTGGTATTGATTGATTGCTCTAGGAAAGGTTAAGGTAGGGTTACGGTAGATCGATTGATGAGGATACTGTAGATTTATTGGTTGAGGAGTTACGGCGGATCGATTGCTTTGGGGTTATGGTAAGCGATTGTAAATCGAATAATTTCGCTAAATTGAAGGTGGTGGTCGATCCCTCGCTGCTCCCCGAGGCGGACATCCCGAACGTGCGTCTGTCGCGATCCCTGAGGTGAGAATCGATTGATTGCCAGGGTACGGTAGAGTTACGGTTGGGACGGATTACAGTAGGATGTGGGGGCCTTCATGAACGTGAACATAACTCATCAAGAAAGTGTTTGGGGCGGTTTGGAATCCTTGTTTAGGAACCCTTGAAATTGATACGTTTCATAAATCTAGAAGCTTTTTCTGTTTTGAGGTTCCTAAAAGAGGGATCCAAAACGTCCCATCATTCATCAGGAATTGCTTATTCCAATCCACTCCTTCAGATCGCTGCACTCGTACGCGGCAGACGCGGACTGCGGCCTGTCGCGGCAGCTGCTGCTGTCCGCGTCGGACGGAGAGCTGAACGAGGCGCGGACGAGGGAGGAGAAGGTACGGTAGGATACGGTGTGAGGCGAGAAGGGGTACGGTAGAATAATAAGTATCGATTATTGCAGGAGCAGGAGAAGGAGGACTTCTTCGAGATGCTGTCGCGCGTGCAGGGCAAGCGATTGGACGACCAGAGGTGGGCGAAGATTTGATTTTTTTGAATTCCCGCTCAAAATTGAAACGTTTAAAAGTTCAACGCAAAATGATGGAGTTTTAGAAATGTGATTGTTTGAAATTGAAGAAGTTCCACATCAGAGCCATCGTATAGGATGACTGAAGTTTCTACACTTTGATTATTCTAATTCGTAAATTGAAAAGATACGGCGTCTGATGCTTGAAATAGCGCGCGCTAAACATGAACATGCGTGAAACTTCGAATTTCGGTATTTTTAAATTTTAACTCAATTATTCTCATAATAGAGTAATCGCAGATGCGACCCAGTTGTGTTCTCGGACGTGACGAACCAGCGCACGCGGCAGACCGACCAGATGATGCTGTCGCCCAGTGGTGAGAATTGTAAAGATTTGAATTTCCCGCTCTTTTTTGCAACTTTTGAAAAGTCCTACACAAAAAGTTCAAAATTGAAAAAATATAGATATGAGTGTCGTGGCGCCTGTCCTTCTTCTACGCTATCCTGTCCTCACCTTCTTCCTTTCGCTCGTCCTTCTTCCTTCCTCAGTTTTCGGTGGTGGTGTGGTGTGCGGTGTACGGTAGCACACCCTTGTTAGTAAACGTCGTCCTCGGTTAGTATGTCGTTCGGCGTCAGTTTTTCGTTCTTATATCCTCGGTTCTCGTTGGTGGTGTGGGTGAATCTGGTCTTTGATCTTTCTACGAGAAGTGTCCGCCAGTGAGCAGATGGAATCAGGCACAAGGAGGAAAGAAGTGGAATGGATGCAAAGGTCAGAGAATTCCTCTCTCGCTTGACACTGAGCAGTTTCAGATGTGGACTGAGATCATTCCTTGGAAATTTACTGTTTTTTCCTCGATTGGAATTCGAAAAGGTTAGACCGGGGACTTTGTGCGAAAGGATGCATTGCTGACGTCCCTGTGAGCAGAATTCCACTCTTCGTAATTTATGGTTAACCTGCAGTGTGGATAGATGCGGTTGTAAGTTATGATTCTGCTCCAATCACATTCCCTCTCCGCCCGTCCGGGAACAAGTATCAATCACGATGGGTCGGATTGATTACCGCCCTCTGTTCCCTCTTCCTCTCTGCCTCCAGCAGTATCTCTGCCCACTATCTCCCTCCTTCTCCCCTCATTCATTCCACTCCTCGACTCGTCGAGTCTTCTTCACTCCTCTCGCGGTGAACAACACAACAAGTCGGCGAGCACAGGGAGGGAGAAGGGGGGATAGATTAAGAGTGAGAAGGGGAGGAGGGGGGGGGAGGAGGCGAGAATGTCCATCTCTCTGCCGCAGGCGTTCCCGAGCCGCGGGTTTTTGAGAAATCATCGTGGTTTTCCGCTGAACTTTGATCGTTAGACTTGCATTTCACCTAGCCAGTAGGTGCGATAGCCAACACCCAGCCAACAGCTATCTGTTGCAGTGAAAGAGATTGAGAGAGAGCACGGGGATACGAGAGGGCGCAGAGAGCGGGAGAGGTAGGGGAGAAGGAAAAGACCTGCTGCATCATGTGTCAAAGCAGCAGCAAATCTTGCCTGTGCCCCGCTCTCTCAATTTCCCATTGTCTCTCGCCGCTGCCTATATTCTGGCAATCAAAAGCCCTCCTTTCCTTACCCTCCTCATAAAGACTCCCCCTCCTTGTTCTCCCTAGAGACGGGCAACATTAGGCCGGACGCACGATAATGGGGCGTTCAAGAGAGCAGAAGGAGAGAGGAGGAGATGGGGAGTCAAGTTTTGAGCGATGATGGTTTAGTCCATTGACATGTTGTCTCGCGTTGACTGACCAGTGAGAGAGGAGCTGTTGCTTCAGTGAGGGATGTGTTACATGCTGTTCTTGCGCGTTATGCCCGCGCGGGACTGGAAACGTCATTTCGCCTGAGCGCTCTCGATCGGGTTTTTCTTGTGCGGAGAATACTGATCAGAACAAGTCCGCCTCCCAAGAGATGTACTGGTTGTTTTCGACAATCGTTCACTGGCCGAGATTTATCGATATCATCCTCGAGGTTTATCGCGTTACGAATCTCTTGACCTTTTCAACGGAAAGCACATGCCAAATGACATGTCGAATGAAGAAGTTGAACTTTAGACGTTATTTACACCCATACCCTCACATTTCCACTAGAAATTGATTGAGTTCGAGCGCTCGTTCCCTCGATTATTGCCGTGATTGTGAGAATGGAGGCAGGTAGGTAAAGTCCAACTGGATTATAGCCTTCCCCGTTTTTGCTTTCTCTCTGTTAAAGGCGGCCTTCTTCTCTCATTCTCTCCTTTTTTTTCCTTCTCCCCTCATTCATTCTCCTATCTGCATCCTTCATCAGCTACTTGTAATAAGACGGGGGGAGGCGGGGGACGGAGAGTAATACTGCACTCAGCCGGTCTCGACGAGACGGAGGTGCTCATTTCTAGCCGCGGCGGCGGCGGAGGAATACGAGTGCTTTTTCCTCCCCTTCATCCATCTCCCCCCTCCTAGACCCCGAGCTTTCTAGGACTCATTGGGTGACGTGGCGCCAGTAGATAGCAGGATTATTAAATAGGTTTATGCCGATTTCCAGGTGACAGTAGCAGAAGATTGGGTAAATAGAGATGGGTATCGGTGACGTGAGAGTGTATCCAGATATACCATCATCACCTATCCATTGTATCACTTATTGGTGAGCGACTGCCAGCAGAGATGAAATACATATGTAAACACAACGTGACGAACTCACACCTTGTGTTTTTGGGGCCCCGCCAGGGAAATTTTTTTAAAATGTTCTATGTTGTTAGAAAATCGTCTTATGTACTTTGAATAGTGGGAGAAAAACTTTTAAAAAATGACATGAAAGATGAGTTAAATGAACGTGATTGCAGGTGAGGACCCCACTCCAAGGACGATCGTATCCAGACGAAACGAAGACGGCCATTAGAGTGTCGACCCCCCAAAAGGGGGATGCATCCCTTATTTTTCGTGCAATTATTATTATGTTTTGTTGGTGGTTAAGTTGTACCAGTGATGAACATTTTGACATGCATAGAGAATGCGAATAGGACGTGAGACATAGTGAGAAAACTGTACAGTGGACATTGATGTGAATGATGAAATTGACTTGGATTGCATGGAATGTACCTCTACGATGATCAGACTAAGTGGAAAAGTAACTTCAGGTCGTCCCGAAGCAACTTATTGACGTAGAACATGACATAAGAAAATCGATGTTGTTGTTACAGGTCATGTGCACCATGTGCTCGGCCACTAGACGATTATAATTCAGCATTCTACGCACACCGTTGGTCGTCTCGGCATCCATCATCTCTATTTCAGGCACAAAATCGCAGAGGAAGCGGCACAATCAATAATACATAGCGAAAAATAGCATTTTTTCTATAGCCGAAATATGTCCATACTTTGGTGCACCGCCAATAGGGGAAACTCTTTTCGTTTTTTGTCCGGGTTGTAAAAATTTGATGTTTTGCAACCTAAAGTATCACCAGAACAAATTTGAGCCCAAACGGTTCAGTGGGAAGCTCAGGCACATGGTGTTCTATAGTGTAAGCAAATGTTGGTTTTTCGACATGATTTTACGGTACATTACACCATGTGCCTGAGCTTCCCACTGAACCGTTTGGGCTCAAATTTTTTCTGGTGATACTTCAGGTTGCAAAACATCAAATTTTTACAACCCGGACAAAAAACGAAAAGAGTTTCCCCTATTGGCGGTGCATCAAAGTATGGACATATTTCGGCTATGGAAAAATGCTATTTTTCGTTATTTATTATTGATTGTGCCGCTTCCTCTGCGATATTGTGCCTGAAATAGAGATGATGGATGCCGAGACGACCAACGGTGTGCGTAGAATGCTAAATTATAATCGTCTAGTGGCCGAGCACATGGTGCACATGACCTGCAACAACAACATCGATTTTCTTATGTCATGTTCTACGTCAATAAGTTGCTTCAGGACGACCTGAAGTTACTTTTCCACTTAGTCTGATCATCGTAGAGGTACATTCCATGCAATCCAAGTCAAATTCATCATTCACATCAATGTCCACTGTACAGATTTCTCACTATGTCTCACGTCCTATTCGCATTCTCTAAGCATGTCAAAATGTTCATCACTGGTACAACTTAACCACCAACAAAACATAATAATAATTGCACGAAAAATAAGGGATGCATCCCCCTTTAGGGGGGTCGGCACTCTAATGGCCGTCTTCGTTTCGTCAGGATACGATCGTCCTTGGAGTGGGGTCCTCACCTGCAATCACGTTCATTTTTAATGATGTTTTCATAATTGTTTACTTGAAAAAACACATTTACCGTTCTTTGAGAAAAATTTTTTTTTGCCTTTTTGCACCAGTCAAAAACTCGCACCATGTGTTTTTCAGAGGTTTAAAATCGCTCGCACCTTGTGTTTTTTGGGACCCCCGGAATTTGGTATTTCATCTCTGACTGCCAGACTGCATGATGACAGCGATGAACGTCTATTCTATGTCTCGCCTGTTCAAGCGACGAAAGAGCATGTAGGATGAAGTGAGCTCCGCTATTCAGTGAATCAGTTGCTATTTCGTTCTCATCGACACGCCCGAACAAAGGAGTGATGATATCTCTCTGACTGGCCAGGGAGATATCGTGAGAAACGCAGAGAGTCAGTCAGATCTTTCTGTTGTGCACATTCTCACTCCATCGTTCGCTTCGAGAATTCGCGTGCGGATTGCTTGTTATCGAGCGTATTTTGCTTGATTTTGAGATGCTAGTGAATGCGAGCTTTATCATCATATCGAGACTATTCCATCGTCCGCAATCGAACTTCGCAATTGTCTCGTAGGCATCTGAAATCTCTCTAGGCTGAATGAGGGGCGAGCTGGGAGATGGTTTGTGTACTAGTAACGGCAGTTATTTCACGGTGTCAGGCGGGCGCTCGCCTCACTCAAGAGGAGCCTGAGATGACAAGGGACGGGTAGGAGAGAGGGGAGAGAATGATGTGCATTGTATTTGCTCTTCCTCGTTTCTCTCATGATCGTTGTTGTGTGTGTGTCGAGGGTTTTCGCGCAAGCTCGCTCGTCATTTTCAACGAATTCGTGTTAGCTTTGCTTCTGATCGATGATTTGACAGAGCTGCAACCCAATTTGTTCTCAATGGAGCACTCGGAATATTCTGCTCGCCAGTCGTGCCGTCATTTTGGGGGCTTTTTGTCTTCCCCTTCTTCCTAATTCGCAATGAGCGAGCGCACACGCAAGATTTCCAAATGCCGAAAGAAAGCCTCCTCTTCTCCCCCCCCCCCCCAACAATTCTGTGAGCGGAAGCAGTGAGGGTTGTGGACAGAAATACACGCGGGGCGCGCTGTATGATGATGGGAGCAGGAGGAGGGGATGGACGTGTATCTAAATGAGTTTTTGCGCCCACTGGGCAAACTCGCACAACTTGTGGCCGGCGAGTGAGATGAGAAGGAGGAGCAGCGGTGGAAGTGGTC
>LS517936.1:85737-105928 GCA_900490845.1 Pristionchus japonicus | reverse complement strand
ATTAATTTTACAAATAAATAAATTTTGTTATGAATTTATTTTTGTGTGAATCGATGAAGAATCGATCGCTGAACACGAGCATATCAACTTTGGCCCTTTTTAAAAATTTTATATCTACACCAGAGCCATGGGGTCATTGGGGGTCACTCGGGGTTACCCGGAGCGCGCAGTTTTCACGGGGGACATCGCCAGGACTGTACACGTTCCGAGGTTGTGATGAATATGGACTGGCTCTTGCAGTCAAAAAGATATAATAAGCTGAAGATTGATTACAGAACAACCCGAGATCACTATTCCTCGCCCCACGACAACGACTGCTCCGTGCTCCAAGGTTTGCTTCATTTAGGGTGGTTCGATTTTTGATATTTTTTTATTGACTTTCCTAATAGTTCTGAGGTAGGACATAATGGAGTTGTACAATAGTCACAACGAGAGCAATGTTTTCACTCTGTTTATTGAACGTGTCTGACATCTCTTACGGAATGTGTCATCTTCTTCTAAACAATGTTTTCAGAACGATCCTCCGCCCGAGACGGACCTGTGGGATCTCCAGTACGGATCAAGTTTCTTCTACAATTGCTCTTCCACATAGTTTATCATTTATCACAACCGTTAGCCGCAGTTTTTTGTCAAAAACATGATTGCGGATCGGAAATAGAAGAATAGAAGTAGCTGCAACTTTACACAAGTTGCGGCAAAGTGTGTCATTCAGCCAGTTCTACAACGTGAGTCGCCTCTTACACGCGTTCGCGTCAACTCCAGAAGGAGTCAGGTCCATTATGAGCAACGGAATCGGATACAGGCCGTCGTATAGTAATACATCTCCGTTCAACACTTTCTCAAAATCAATTATCGACTGTAAAAAACTGAATGAATTCGAAGAAGCAATTGAGGTATCGTGGGCGGCATCCTGCCCGATGCAGGGTACGCCCGACTGCATCAAGTGTGCTGCGACCCCGAAGAGCGCAAGCACATCGTAAAGATGTGGTTCACGAAGATCGGCGAGGCATACCATCCCAGGTTCAGGCCGAGCGACGCCGTGAGTTTTGTTATTGTGTGGGATTCTGTACATCACAGTGAGTCAGCGCATAGAAATCGTTGTTTCTCCATTGTTCACTAGGATACAGCGATCTTCATTATATCAAGTTCAGTCGAAAGACGTGTACGTCGGGTACGTGGCGGGGAAGGACGGCGCGTGCGGAGCGAAGCTGCCCTTCATACGATGGAGTTCCCTCGTGTCGGCGGGTACGTTTCCCATCATCGGTACCATCTCCTGCAGACTAGAAGAAGTACCCTACAAACGAAGGCTATTATGAAAGCATGCTAAACAATCGCAGTGACTGGCAAATGTAGTGCAACCACGCATATTTCGAAATTCTCCAATTCTTGTCTCATCCTAGCAGCTAACTGTTGTTTCTGCAACCAAGTTTCCACTATAATTCAGGAGCGTGTGATGCTCCCAGGTAGTTGGCCTCTTTCAGACATGATGTACTGCGATGCTCGTGCACTCACAGGCGACAAGTGGCGACAAGAGGACGGAGGAGCCATCCACTTCTGGCTCTGGGATTCTCCTCTGGTGTGCCGCCTCATCTTGGGATCAACCTCGTTTTAGGGGTTCCCAAGTTGCCTCCATGCGTGGGGGCAACTTGGCAGCGTCCCAACACTCTCCATTTCCCATTATCTCTCGTTCTGTCTCTTTCTCTAACTCGCTTTCTCTAAAGAACGGGACAGCGAGAGATGGTATGGGGAATGCCAGGTTCCACGAGTTGCCTCTAGGCTTGATTCTAATTTGAGACGGTACAAGCCGCGAGAGAGATGAGACTCCGAAAAGAGAACAAAGGTCGCTACAATGCGCCAACTACGAAGGCTGTGGTGACTGCCGAGGTATGCTTCAAGTCGACCTCGTAATCTCTTATAATCGATCGTTTACAGTACGGAGCTCCGAGAGATTCGCATCTATGGGCTCTGAGGTTAGATGACTGAATACGATCCAAGAGTGATTGTGTTCAATATTCCAGTTACTGGTACAACGAGGACCGCTTCTTGCACGGTTTTGCTGCGAATAATGCCGGCTACCACATCATGCAGGGACAAGGAATCGGATACAACGGCCGGAAAGGCGCTGAATCGTGTTTCCTTCTATATTTGGGGCGGCGAGGTTGAATTGCAATCTTCATTCGCTCTCTCATGGGTGCGCAGATCAGTGTCATTCTTCAAGAAGAGCGAGGCGGCGCTGCGAGCTCTTCATGAAGAACGAGAGGGAGAAATGAGAGGGTTCTCCACGTATATTATACCTCTTCATGAACAGGCTGGGCAGCCTCGTCGCACTTAATGAAGAATGATAGGGAGGGAAAATGCCCTCTTCATTCCACCATTTTTTCTACTTTTGCCGTCCCTTTTCTATATTTACCGTTCTGGTGTTTACAATCAGCGGGGAACAATTAGTTGAGTTAGATTGGAAAAAAATAATCGATAAGTCTAATTAGTAGAGATAAAATAAAGTAATAAGTAGGTCATAGTCATTTTTACAGTTAATACGGAAATTTAGGCGTCCTGGGTGGAACCCTATCCGACGCCGGGTACTCAAAGCTCTCCGAATTCTGCGATGACCTTAAATCACGAAAATATATCAAGAAGATGTGGTTCACGAGGAGTGGAGTTGCGTACACCCATGTGTTCGAGGATTCTAGCATGGTGAGTTTCCCAAAATGTACGTCCGAACTACTTCTGCACAATAAATGTATTGAGAGTGTTCTAGAAATGGAGAGTCTGATTCGCAACGATGATATTCACAATAACGCTGCGCATTAAGGAGAAGCAAATCTACGTCGGCTATGTCTCACTGAAGCAAGGCGCGTGCGGATCGAGTCTCCCCATTCGGAGATACAATTGTCTCCTGTCTGATGGTGAGTTCATTGTGGAGCCTTCACTCTCTTCAGTCACCATACTCTCTGAACTGAGAGACGAGAACCTTGTTCGCGCCTTATCGATATCAATGTATCGATCACTAATGCATCAGTTGCAGACATCATGTATGGTGAGAATCTGGAGGGCGTCTACTTTCACAGAGGGCTAGGTCATGAGGGAGGCAAGGTGTACTTCTGGCTGTGGCCCACGGGCAAGAGTGGCATTGGGCAGGATTAAGCCGAAGAAGTTTCCGTTTTCCGATAAATGTCATGAATTCGATTTTTGTCGCACTGTCTTATGCATGTGGTTCAGTACTGGGGTTAACCGTAACAGGTTTAACGATGTCAATGAGTATTTAAGGAAGATCAAGAGAAACGGTGTGGCTTCACTCTCTAAATCGGCATGAAGTGACGAGCATTCGCACCGCGATGTTTCTCCCTAGTATCAGCTCTGGTCATTGACTGAGGAGCTGTTGACGATCGTCCAAGCAAGTATCTCTTGTAGTCATCAGTGAAGTAAATGACGATGATGGGGTTGAAGATGGGGAAGAAGGCAAGTAGGTGAACGAGTGGCTGAAATTTATCAAAAATTGTTGAAAAAGAGCAGACAAACCTTGGAAACGGTTCCAACATCGAGATTTGAAAACATTCCGAAAATAACGATGAAGCAGGGTGCGAAGAAGAACAGGATTGGATTCAGCATCTGTGAAATATAAAACTTCACAAGGAAACTGGAACTTTGTCTCACTTGAAAAATAAGCAGCTGCAATGCTTTTCCATGCATTTTCTTCAATTTATCGCTCATAACTGCAGTTTTGATCGTTTTGTGAATGCGCCAGCCGCAAAAGGCCTGATAGCCTTTGACAAGGGATCAAGTGAGAAGCCACAAACCATTGTACTCAGCTGTAACTGTTCAAGCACCACAGCAAATGCGGTGGCGGCACCACTTCTCGAGCTCGCCTCTATATCCTGTACAAAATGGTTTATCTTTACAGAAATACAACAATCCATTTCCAAACGAACTTTGAGATAATTTCGCTCAACTCACATTCAAATCCACAGTAAGCATGTATCCATGATCAAAGTGGGAATCGAATTCAGCTCCAAAAAGATGTTGAACTCTGCCTCTGACTTCCTGTATAGTACATGCGCAAATCCGATTGCTCAAATACAGAAACATACCTCTGAATCGTGAAAAATGAGGTAGTTATAATTCACTATCCATAAGCTTCCGTAAATCTAGGGATAAATAATTTATAAAAGAATGGACGAAATCAAAACTGACTATGAGAATCAGACTAGTGATGAATCTTTTCCCCGGGCTCTCGAACATAGAAACAAGGAATGGTCTGCGAACGTCTTATTTCTATGTTTAATGTAATGAGGAAATTCCAACCTGCATAACAACCCATATCGGTATAAGAAACTACACGTAATACACAAGATGACTGAATCGAATAGTGCGAGCCAGAGTTGTAGGCTTAGTCGAACTAATGTAAAGCTGTCATTCCAGGGCGCAATGGAGAAGAATGCAAGGATACCAGGAGCAGCATACCAAAACTGAAACGTTATTATTGCATTATTTTATCGATTTAATCCGAATGAACAAACCGGTTGAACTACAGTGAACGCGATAGAGTAACAAACATCGATGATGACAAATGCGAATGCGAAATATCTGAGAACTTCTTCATCCAGGCTCCATGGTTCAAGAAATATACCGGTAGAATCCGATCCGATTCTGCCTTCTATGAGCAATGCGGGCTAGCGTTCCATTCAGTAGTAGTGATAGTATCAGAGTGGCAAAGCAAAAGTCAAAGTATGCGGAAACATTTCCCATCGAAAAACCAGAGAAAGAATTCTCGGGAAGTAATCCAGTCTAGGAGAAACTTGTTTGTCGCACTATTCAATTCTTGGAATTGTTACGCTATTTCGATCGAATTTCTTTTGTTTGTCACAATTGTCACGTGTTCAATGCAACAGAAAAAGAGGAAGAGACCTGTTTAGACATAATGAACAATCTACTGGGTGGGCTCTTCAAAGGCTGCGGGACTTGTGCCACAGTCGGCTGCGGCACCTGCGGCAGCCTCCCTACAAAGCGGGTAATCATTGACAGACTGCAGTGGTCTGGGTTCCTTTATTGTCGCCAGCGTTATTACTTTGGTTTAGGCGTTGTGATCTCTTCGGATTTACTGGATGAAGAAGTGGTCGAGGCGCGATTCGAGTAGATGAGGTAGGCCACCATTCCACCTGCGGATGAATACTGTAGATATTGGTTGATCTGTAGCAAGAATACAGTATCCTTAGTTCCTTACAGGTAGCGACGAATGTGAGGTTCTTCACGCATCGACGAGAGAACAGGATGTCTGAGAGGGTACGGTGGATATCGATTGGATTACTGTACTCGTAATCATATCGGCGGATCAATTATGTATCATACGTTTCAGCAATGCGAAAGCTCTTGCGACGATTCGTCTCGCCACTGTGGAGTCGACCATTCCGGACGGGTGAGAGAGGGAGGAATGAGTGATATGGTAGAAGAAGCAACGAATGGTAAACGAATATTTAAAAACCTAAAAAAAACACAGTTTGAGCTCTTTGTTGCGTTCTTCCTTCTCCTCCCTGCTCTCGAACTACAAAATCTTCAGAATCGTAGCTAGCGCAGTTGCTCTATTCCATCCACGTTTCCATCTTCTCGCAAGCGGCTTCTGCCTCATAAACCAACTCGCGCTTTATGAAGGTCGTTCTGGCGATGCATAAAGGAGGAATACATAAGCGCCACCAGAGAAGATGAAGATAAGGAAGATGCGTTTAGTCCTTCTTCTCGCTTGGTTTTGCGCCTCTTCTGATGCCTTCAGGAGTGCCACGAATCTACGCGTGGCTTCAGGTTATAGTTTTTGATACATTTTCAGTGTTTTATCGGACTTTTCATCGGAAAGATTGCGCTTATCTGTAACGAATCATTATTCAAGCCCACTCTCTTCAGCGGATGCCTTCAAGCTCCAATGCGAATCCATGAACTATAGAAGCTATGTCGATGGAAATGTGTGCTACTTTGCGATCCAGAACAAGGTATAGGGCACTCAACTCTGAAAAATGGAAACCGTTTCAGGTCCCCCAGAGTAGAGGAGATTTCATCTGCAAAAATACCTTTATTGGCGCAAGAATGTATGTGGAACGGTCGAGAGATCGGATTCTAGGACTGCTCTTTCTCAACGTTGGTTTGACAACTAACATTCGCTCATCTGAAATAAATTCAGCCTTCGGATTACCACGACGTCAATTCTGGTGGAGAGCTGAATGTCTTGTGCGTGTATGGTAATTGACTTGGGCATATCGATAGACTAAATTCAATTATTTTTAGATGCCCAATACTCGTGTGATCAAGGCGAACTGGCGCTGCCCGGTCGTTGTCTAATGCGCAGCGAGAAACCAGTAACTTGGTCTGAGGTTAGTTACAGAAGCGCTGAGTATGTACGGAAACAGATCAGAAACTGGAAAATATTCGCAGGCATCGGAATTCTGCCGTGGCAAGGGTGCGACTAGTGTTTCCGTTCACAATGAGCATGAGAATGCAGTTGTTACTGGTGATAAATTTGAAGCTGGGACTATGAGATAATTTATTGCTTAGGAGTGCTGAACGGAAACGAGGCAGGTTGGCTTCTGCCAAGTCAAGATGGTAGTTGGTCAGCTGGTAATCAGACGATCGATTATTGGCGATGGTTCTTTGGTTGGTTTACAACGTGGCTAAAATGTTTTGTGAAAACGGAATGCAGGTTGAAACACAATTGAGTTTCAGCTAGTCAGACTCCAACAGGCTTAAACTGCGGCGAGGGTTCTCAGCATGCCGTTGTAACCAGTGAGTGAATTATTGTTGTAACATTCAACATTTGCATTCAGAAGCCGCAAATAATGAATGTTCGGCGTACGGGCAATGGAAGATGGACGCTTCTACTAATACGTGAGCAACACTAGTTGAGGCTACTCGGATCTATCCTGCAAAAAAAAAGATCAATTGAAATTGTAGAAACATAGCTCTCTGCGTAAGAGATGCCCAGTGTCCATTCTGTCCTTCTCCCAAAAAGCTGCCAGAGCCAGGTAAAGCTGATACAGGCGTCGATTTGACTAGATCATGCTGATTTCTGGGTTAATTGTTGCTCTGAATTCAGAAACAACAACAACATCTACATCGACGTCAACTTCAACTTCAACGTCAACGATGACAACTACGACAACTACACTGATCACAACCACTACGGCCCTAGACTACTGCTTCCCAAGTGTAAGTCTTCCACTTTCTATAACCTACTATGAACTTTATTTTCAGAATGATCCCCCGAAACAGGAGGACTTGTGGGAACTCATGTGAGCTTCATGTTTGTTTCGAATAGTGAAACGCGTTATTTTCCAGGAGATATTATATGGCAACTAGAGCCTATGACGACACCTCACAATTTCATGGTTTCTCTTCGACTTCAGAGGAATACGAAAAGATGCAAAACTGGGTCCGAAAGTTCTCACCCTTTTACTCTGGCCTGTTTCAATATGTGGAATTCAACGAAGCAAGTTAGTGAGCGAAGAATTGATTCGTCTTTCTCTCTATTTATTGGCTAGGCCCCACCATAATATGGTCCATATCGATTGGGGTTGAAAAAAATTGGTCCTGAAAGGATACATTTTGGTACATTTTCTCCCGATTCCTACGATGCCCATTATGTAGTATCACACTCAGTACAACATGTAGTATATAATTTCAATTTCCTTCAAGCATCTCTGGGTGGAACTTTGTCCGACGATGGATATGCCAGCCTGCACAGAGTATGCAGTGATCCAGAGCAAAGGAAACACATTGTGAAAATGTGGTTTTCAAAGAATGGATGGGCCTTCACCCATATATTTGAACACTCTCCGGCGCAATTGGTGAGGTAGTATATATTGATATCGAGTGTGAAGTTTGAAAATAATGACGATCGTTTTCAAACCCACAGACAATAAGCAAAATCAAAGGAGCGAATTTTCAGTCGAGGGATTTCTACGTTGGTTATGTAGCTCTCAAATCTGATGCTTGCGGAGCTAAATTACCAATCATGAGGTGGAGCAATAAACTCAATGCGAAAGGTAATAAAGGAGCACTTTTATAGTTTTAACCGTTACGAATGTAGATAATATCTATGGTGGAGCTCGAACAGTAGCCATCCCGAAGATGTATGATCAGCTTGGTGAATGGCGCCGTGGGCGAGAGCTAGATGGAGGAAAGATTCACTTTTGGTTGTGGGAAATGGATGAGGCTAAGAGAGATAAGCAGAGAAAGGGACCGACATGCCCCAATCCTCTTTCCTGGAACGGGGGGACGGTTAGTTAGTTTTGTAAAACAATAATCAATTCGATGGAGGAAATCTATGGCCTAATTTCAATATTAATTTAAAACTTCTTTTAATGATATTTTATTGGCTCAATAGACCATCATTTGTCTCATAACACCCCTCTGCAGAATGGTTCACCTAAAGAGCGTGATCTGTGGGCATTTAGGTGAGCAAGTCAAGTATATTGTATCATTCTGATGTTACAATTCCAGTCATTATACCGACAACCAGCATCAGCACGTATACTGTGCCACACAGGCGGGATACAAAATCGCGGACAAGCTATTGAATGATGGTTGGCCAGCTGGATGGATAGAGCGTTAGTATATACTATTTTTTTTAAATTACTGTTTATCATTTAGGCGTTGTGGGAGGTAGTCTCTCAATCGCTGGTTACTCAAGGTTGAGCGAAGTGTGCGATGACCCCGAAGAGACGAAACATATTGTCAAGATGTGGATGAAATTATTCGAATATCCATGCGGCGATACAGGCAGGATAACCTGCAGGAACATTCAACATACCTTCACCGAACCTGCAGTAGGTTGGCTGCTGCAAAAAAGTTAACAATATGGATTTAGAGTGGATTCTTTGTCGGCTACGTTTCGCGCAGAAGAGGAGCCTGCGGAGCGAAGATCCCATTCAGGAAGTGGCATGGAACTCCGGGATTAGCTTCTTGTTGGAGATCACACTTAAATTTATAGCGTGAATACGCTTTCAGATATCCAATATGCGGAAAAAATTGTTGGCCCTACTGATTTTAGCCTACCTGATAGCCTAATTATCAGTAGTGAACTCCAGCCCGCTGATTACCACGCCACAACTTCTTCTGGAGCAAAGGACGTTCTGTGCGCGTATGGTAAGTGATCGTTAGGATTTGTGGATGCTGAGCGAGCCTATAGCATTTCAGTATTACAGTGTAGATATTGTGCATTGGAATTTCGTAATCTTCAGACGCGCAATACTCGTGCGAGCAAGGAGACTTGGCGCTGCCTGGCCGGTGTCTGATTCGCAGTGACAAACCGCTGACGTGGTCTGAGGTTCGAGCAGATACCGTAACTTTTAGCTCTAATATCGATTCAGGCCACCAGTTTCTGCCGAGGCAAGGGCGCTCTTAGTGTCGTTGTTCACAATGAGGATGAGAACGCTGCTGTGACTGGTATGGCAATTGGCATAAAGCTGCGGAAACTTGAAATTTGTTCAGGACTGCTTCAAAAATCCGAGACTGGTTGGCTCCTGCCTCTCTGGTGTGCCGCCTCAAGTTGGAATCAAGCTCGTTTCGGGGGTTCCCAAGTAGCCCCCAGGCTTGATTCCAACTTGGGGGCGACCCAACTCTCTCAATTTCCCATACTCTTTCGTGCTGTCTCTTTCTCTAACTCTCTCGCTCGGTTACCCAAGTTGGAATCAAGTACCGTAATGCGGTTTCTCAAGTTGGAATCAACTTGGAATCAACTTGGAAAAGTGAGAGACAAAACGAGATAGTATGTGGAATGAAGAGAGCAGGTTCTCCAAGTTGCCTCCTGGCTTGATTCCAACTTGAGGCGGCACACCAGAGCTAGTCGTGACGAAACTTGGTCTGCGGTAGATCAGCGCATTGACTACTGGAAGTGGTTCTTTGGTGAGATTTCATCATCCTTTTCGCAATCATGGATCAATAATTTTCAGAAAAGCAAACGCCCGCTGATCTCAAGTGCAGCGACGACTCCCAGCATGCTGTCATAAGCAGTTTATCATTTTAATTTAGCTAAATTCAAAATTAATATTTTAAAGGCAATCCAAAGAGCGCATGCGCAACGCCCGGACAATGGAAGGTTGACTATGATACTAATAAGTGAGTGATTCATTGCTTGAAAATTGTTTTGAAAAATTGCAACCGAAATTTAGAAATATCGCCCTGTGCATCAAGGAGGCCGAGTGTCCGTTGTGTCCCGAACCCCCAGCGCCTCCACCTGAGCCAGGTAACGAGGGAATTCGCGAAACAATTTTTATATTGAAAACACAACGCATTTCAGAAACTACTACTACCACAACCACGACAACTACCACGACTACCACAACTCCAAGGCCGATTGTGGTAGGTAGTTAGAATGGAACAAAGTTTTCAAGGTGATTCTGGGATCCGAATTTTCAATACATTTCAGAACGGCAAGCCGAGGGAAAAAGATCTGTGGGCGTTGATGTGAGCAGCTGGTTTTCTAATTCTTTCATCTTGATTTTTGCCCAATCTCGAGATGTAGCTGCTAAATGAATGCTGGAAAAGGGAGAGTCTATTGCTCAGGTACTTCTACAACTGGGGCCGCGTTCTGCACGGATATGCAGCCACTGTTGAGGGATACAACAAGATGCAGAGCTACGGAATCGGGTATGATGGATCGAGTGGCTCAGGTTGGTCCAGTTCTTTGTGACTTATTTCGTATCTTACGATTATGTGAAGAATCCCAGCAACAAAAATATCGATCATAGCGCACTTTCTGGCCTCTCTGACCGATGAAAGAGTGTGTGAATCTGATTAAGAACCGATTAAGGCGTGCTGGGCGGCACAATCTCCGATGCTGGTTACGCCCGTTTGGATGAGGTCTGCAATGATCCCAATCAGAGGAAGCACATCGTCAAGATTTGGTACAAGATGAGCGGAAATGCTATGATTCACGTCGGCACTGATCCGGGAGTGAGTTCTTTGCATCTTTTTGTACAGGCATCATTGTAAGTTTGGAGTGACGAAGAAAACACTAAGGATAGGCAAGATCCATACTGTTTCATTCCAGGGCGCCGGCCACTACGTTGGCTACGTCTCGATGCAAGCAGGAGCGTGCGGAGCGAGCATCCCTATGCGGTTGTACAACTGTCTCGTGTCGGCTGGTAAGTCAGGTTTTTGAGCTGGCATCTCTCTATGAACAAAGTATTGAAGTTTCACTTTATCTTCATGATTGCCAAGTTCTCTGAAGAAGCCAGTCTAATGAACTTTTTCAGATGTGATGTATGGCTCGGACCTGAGCTGGAATACGTGGTATCGATGGGGAGCGTGGGGCGGAGGATCCGTCTTCTTCTGGTTGTTCCCCACGGGCAAGGCCAATCTGTGGCAGAATGAGAAGGATTAAGATCGATTCCCTTGGAATAAAGCATTATGCAGCTAAATACAGTGGCGAATAACTTTATCATTACATACGAAACAGGAATGGATTTGTAAAGTGAAATACTGCGTTCACTCCTTCTTGCACAAATACACGACGTTAGCGGGGAAGAAGTCGGGATGGAGGACCAGAAATGATTTTGAGTTTTATGTAAACAATTTTTTTAGATCAACCTGGACATTCTCACTCTTGAATCCAGTCTCCTCAATCAGTTTCCTCGCGCGTTCCTCGCCCCACAGCATGCCCAAGCACAGGGCGTCTGAAACATTCATTTCTCTACTGGATAAATTCAACACTCAGATGTGCAACAAAACAACCAATCTGTTCATAGTTTCAAAGTATTTGAAAATGAGCTAACAAACTGAATTTACCCTGTCGATTACTTCCAACAGGCAAGCAATGGAACAACGAAATGGCGTATCCGCAAGGACCGCGGTTCGACGACTTGTCCGTGTGGATGTTAGAGCTGCCTCTGATCTGAAGTAGAGATCAAAAATCAAAGATCACTCAAAGTTCAAACCTCCAGCATGGCGAACAATCCGCCCGGCTTGAGCATGCGGTGAATTTCCTTGAGTGACTGAAAAGATCGTAGATTAGAGATCAAAGATCAGATCAACTCACCAGATCGGGTCTCATCTGGTCGTGGCAAGCATCGAAGATGGTGATGAAATCGAAGGTTTCCGTCCATTCAGAAGGCATCTTAGCTGCGTCTTCGATGTGAAATGTCTGGAATAATGAAATGAAATGATGTTATTTTTTAAGCAGAAAGTTTCAAGTTTCAATTTTGCACTCACCAAATTGTTTAAACCTTGATGTTTCTCTCGTGCCTTCTCGATAGCGATCTCACTGATGTCAGCGCCGTGAATCTCGCACTTGGGATAGGTTGAGGCTGAGAAAATCTCTGATTTTCGAAAATTCTGGAACTGTACTTACCCATTTTCTGAGCCTGATACCCCGCTCCGCAGCCGACATCCAACACTTTGAGGCCGCCCGCTTCCAAATTCTCGTTCATGCCAATCTGCGTTGTGACAGGAAAAAATCGAACAAAATGTTTAGCATCGTTGCGGAACCGGACCACTGCTCTTCAGGTTGAACGCCAGAAGCTCTACCAGCTGAGCTAACCAGGCTTACCGGTGAAAAACTTTCGCGCCTTGGTGTGTGTTTCGTTATCTATCGTGCTCTCTCATGGAGGAAGGAGCAGAGAAAGAGAGAACAGAGCGGCGACTTGAAGGTGAGAGAGCAGTTGCGTCAAATTTCGCGCCGAGAAGCAATAGTATTCAACCCTTGAGCCGGGTTGGCTCAGTTGGCACAGAATCAGGCACTTAACCTGAGAACAGTGGCTCGATTCGGCTACGATTCGGCTAAACATTTTCTAAAGTCTATCGGCAATAACACCCAACATCAAATACCTCTTAAACTTACGAATGGGATGTAGTTCTTGATCAGATGGAGATCGTCCATTGCTTTCGTCAGAACGTCCCATGCGTCGTAGAACTCGGTGAATTGAGAATATTCGAGTCCTGAATATTATTTACTCTATCCTTTCTCAATTCAATCTTTTTTTATCGCGATTTCATTGCTGCTAACCCGCAGATAACGCGCAAGAAACACCATGACGCACAAGAGAAAACAAAGATGAAAGATTGATTACCATCTCTGCCGTCCTTCTTGAATGCGTCCGCCAGATGATAGAAGTTCTTCATGATCGCGGGGATGTAGCTCATTTCCGCTACGAGCAGGTTGTTGAGGCCGGTGAACTCCTGGAAGGGAGTAGTCTTACTGAACTTCTGAACTCTTTTGAGTTCATCTTGATATCTCGAACTTGCGCTTTCAATTAAATAGATAGTGTAACAAGCTGTGCGGAGTAATCATCAAGCTACCGAATGACAATGCGAATATTTAATTGTCGATAAACACGCACATGCTTGGCCTCCTCAGTCAGCCAGAATTTCTCATCGGGAGTGACCTCGATGAAGCCCGCGCACGAGAGAACGGCCAGCCATTCACGGACGTATCTGGGAAGAATCAACATCACCCATTACGAGTTTATTGAATGATGAGTCAGAAATTACATCCAGATATTAAATGCCTACCTCTCCTTGCAACCAGCCTTGTCCGCCACTGTCTTGGCATCGGCCGGGACGGATTCAGAGGCTACCTGCAATGTTACGTTATTACGGAAAGTTGTTTATTGTTCCGCGAGTACCGAAATTGCGGTAAAACTCCTAATTCCTTAAAATAATTATAAAAGTGGCGGAGTTTAGGGCGTTCGCCGCACGGAATAGTTTTCCGGCAACGAATTACAAGCGTATCATTTTGATAATGTGAAAACAGCCCATTATCCCGCTCTATTGCACAACCCACAAAGAATAGTTCTTGCACAAGGGGGGGGGGGTGGGGTTATTACTCACCTCGGCCAGTGCCTCGAAGAGCCCCAGTCTCTTTCCCAGTGCAATGGTAGGCACGACGAGACTGCCCACCATCATGGACTGCAATCATTTATTATGCGAAACTTGATCCTTGAACCTTTAAAGATGAAGCAGAAAGAAAGGAATCAAACTCACTCCGAGTTTCTCTTGCAGAGCAGACATTGCGAATCTGAAACAGGAAAACGTAGCCCAAAATAATGAATAGTGAGCGTGCAGAAAAGGCGAAGTTAAATTTTGCAATAATATTCGAATAAGCGAATAAAACAAAAGTAAGAGAATAAAGGTAGGCGATGCTGCGGGATAAGTGAGGATCGAAGTGACCGAGCGGGGCTCTTTTATAGTAGCCCCAACCGCGTGACTCCCGCACGGAAGAGCGCGCACAGCCGATGGATTAAAATAATTACTGTTTGTAAATATTAAAATAATTTTAGCACAGACTCAACCAACGTGACTAGTCGATCGAAGTATTTTGCGCCAAAATTAGACATTTTGGCTTCCTAGGTAAGAAAACTGAGGCAGCGTAGCAATAAAGCAATACAGAGAGTATGCGGGAGGGCGCTTTGCTTCACTTTTCCCATTAGAACGAAGCAAAAGATGGACAAGAGCAGTGAACGGCGACCAGATAGGTCGTAGGGCCAATTATGCAAAAAGCGAGGACTACAACCATGACCTATGGCTAAAGTCGTGCAAGAGTGTCTAAAGTGTGCCTGAGAAAGCGAGCGCGCGCTGTTTTTGTGTGCACGCTGTTTGTAGTGAGCGAGAGGGAGGGAAGAGAAGCAGAGGGAGAAGAGAGATGAAGGAGTTGATGGAGAGGGAGAGAGTTGGTAGGGGAAGTGCCCATGTGTTGTGTTTCCGAGTGTTTGTCAGCTATCCTGTTAGCCTTAACAAAATCGCAAGGCTCAGCTTCAATACTGCACACGAATCATTTACGAGAAAGATACGGGCCCGTTGATTGAATGAATGAATATCTTACAATAGTTGCAATTTAAAAAAAAAACTAACTTCCATCTTTCCTTTTCAGTATCATTTGACAGGGTTATGCAAAGGGTGAGTCAAATCCGGCCGTTGACTTCAAACGCCGGGAACATTGACACACCAAGATTCTCTTTCTGCTTTCCGATGTCGATAAAAGTGGCTGACTAATGTCGAGTTATGTTCCCGCTCTCCTCATATCACGCGATCTCTTACCCTGCCTTACAGAGAGAAAAACCCATGAACAGAGAAGGGGCTGAATTCAAACACTCGCTTGAAATATAAAGTGATTCGACAGAATCGTCACTCACTCAACAGTTCGAAGTCAAGATGGAGCAGCAAAAGGTTCAGAAACCCCCGATTGCTCCCAAGCCGCGATCGATTCCACCAAGCCAACATCAATCTTCACATAGCCACCATCATGATCCTCATCATCACCATCACCACCATCATCATTCTCATTCACCGCCTCCACCGCCTCCGTCTGTTCAGCAATCACATTTCGATCTCGGGGTAAGTTCTTTGAGTGACCTTGCGTGATCACCCGATGAACTACCCTTTCCAGAAAGTGGCCAGCACCTGTGTCACGATCGTCTTCACGATCGGTTTCATCATCGTTCGCATCTTCGCTTGGCTGCTCACTCCCTCTCCATATTATATCGATCGTCGACCGGATCAAAGGGAAATCACGGCCTATGACGAAATTGCGCTACTACACGAAGTTCGAGAGGAACGAAAAGAGATCGCTGAGGAAATCGTCAAAGTTGGTGAGTTTGTAATGTGGGGACTTCTGTACTGTTTAGACTTCTGTACTGTTTTGTTTAGCCTCTCATTTTTTAAGATTCTCTTGGTGAATAAATATGGGCCGCAGTAAGTAACCGTCTCAATGAGCTTAACAATGCAGGCATAGTGGCAGCGGAGGTACGAAAGATCGAGGAACACCCGGTACATGTCACTACCGCTGAAGTTCACCCACATCCGGTTGTTGAGGCGATTCTGGGGATCAAATACGATGAGAAGAAGGAACTCGAGCTGAGGCTGTTGGCTGAAGAGGCGGCGAGACGGGAGAGTGCGTTGTGCTTGACGATCGAGAAGGGCAAATTGCGTATTGAAGGAGAGGCAAAATTGGCTGAGGAAGAGAAGAAGAGGCGCGAGCACCAGTTGATTGCAGAAGAAGCAGCTAGACTTCAGGCGCTGAGTGAGTAATACATTTTGTGAAACATATTCTCACCGAAAAAGAAGAAAAGATAACTTTCATTAAAGAAGCAGCGGAGCTTGAGCGTGAGAAGAAGATTGCTGAAGAAGCAGCCAGACTGCAAGCGCAGAGTGAGCTTAAAATGCATAATACAATAAAAAGAAATACGTTTCATTACAGAAGCAGCTGAGCTCGCAGAACAGGAGAAGAAAAAGGCTGAGGAAGCGGCAAGACTTCAAGCTCAAAGTGGGTTAAAAACAACTAGCAAAAGATAATTTCTTGAACAAAAAACGGCAGAAAAAGGTTTTATCATTGAAGGAGCCGCGGAACAGGCTGAGCAAGAGAGAAAGAGGCTGGAGCAATTAAAGATTGCTGAAGAAGCTGCGAGACTTCAAGCGCTGAGTGAGCACAACAAGAAATTCAGCAAATGAAACCTTCTTTCTCAACCGAACAAACGGTGAAAAGTTTTGAATCATTGAAGGAGCAGCGGAGCTTGAACGTGAGAAGAAGATGGCAGAGGAAGCGGCAAGACTGAGTGAGCAAAAAAAAAAACTAATCAGGCTTATTTTCTTTGAAACGGAAAAATAAAGGAGAGAAGATGTCTATCATTGAAGGAGCCGCGGAGCTAGAACGCGAGAAGAAACTGGCCGAAGAAGCTGCGAAAAGTGAGTAAAACCCAACAATTGAAACATAATCTCTCTTAAAAAACAAGAAAAGATAAGATTCGTTAAAGAAGCCGCGGAGCTAGAGCGTGAGAAGAAGGCGGCTGAAGAAGCAGCAAGGCTCAAAGCGCAGAGTGAGTAAATACGAAATGTAGATAATGAAAACCTCCCCCCAACGAATCTTCACCATCCCTTCCTCCCCTCCGCTCCCTCACTCGCTGGGGCAGTGTGGCCGCACTGTCCCAACAAGTGAGGGGAGGGAGCGGGGGGGGGCATACTTTAGGACGATGAAGAATAGAAAATTTATCCTTGAAGGAGCGGCGGAGCTGGCAGAGCGGGAGAAGTTGATCACTGAGGGTGCGGAGAAACTCAAAAGTGAGTTGAGAGGAAATAGAAATAACAAAAAAAAAGATATTGACCATTACAGGAGCAGTGGAGGCTCTAGAACAGGAAAAGAAGATGGACGAAGAAGCGGCGAAACTGCAAGCGCAAAGTAAGTTCGAAAAAAAAACTAATAAAGCGTAATTTAAAAAAAATATGAATATTTGCAGCATAGATTTGCAGCTCGTTATTAAATTTACACTGCAGAGAATCAGCCGCTAACTGAGCAAGCGCCACAGAAGGTAGAAGAGCCAGCCAAACAACCTGATGAGATCCAGTACCCCGTGTTGGAGGAGAAGCCAGATGAACAGAAGGAAGAAACACCCGATAGTGAGGGTTCAGAGGAGGAGAAGCGATTCGCCGCCGCAGTTGGGGCAGAGTGGTTCACGGAGGAAGCTAAGGAGCATGAGAAGCTGGTTGAATGATTCGATAATCGATGTATAAAATTTGTATGCTTGCATGTTCGTATTTGTGAATGTTTGCCTTTGATTCAACACTGCACTTCACGCACATAAAATTGAGAGAAGTGTTTCACCCTGAAGAGATAAGGGTTTATTGGTACCATCTTTTGTTTGCTCGACTATGATTACATTTCCCTTGAGTTCGAAACGGACTATTGCTTCACGCACTGGTCCGCTTGATCGATTGAATATTGGATCATCTAACTGTTCATATATAAGGCTCGAGAGGCGCAATTTCACATCACTATCTCGCACGCATCTTTGCCCGGTGAGAGTGCTTGAAGCAAACCATGGAAAGCTCCGTAAAATGCAGGTATGAATCACCAGAAAGAGAAAAGGAGGGAGTCCCCCTCTCCCAATGTGAAAGTCTCCCCTAAGTTACACCTCTCCCGCCTCCCTCTCCTTCCCCCCCTCAGTGCGTCGTGTTTGAACGTGTTTGTTTAACTTGATGCAATGTGTCCGTTTGCATATAAAAGGACCCATCGTTAGAGCTCATTGCTTACAATAAGCCACCCGACATCTTTTCTCCTGAACAAACTTTGCATCGCACTTGATCATCAACCGACATGGATTGGTCAATAGTATGGGTGAGTATTTTTTTCTTCGGCTTTGTGATCGAATAAGCTTAATGCATTATCTTAATCGGTCACAGTCAAACCATTTACGAACGAGAAATAGTTTTTTTATTCAACGTTTTTAGAACGTACTCTTCTATGTTCACGTGGCAGTCTGTATTGGAGTATTCATCTATCACTTTATCATGTGGGCAATTGACGAAACGGAAAATTGCATAGTAAGTTTTAACTTATTGACAAATAATTTCTATCTTCTGCATCATGAATCATTTTGTATGTGAGTATGTGTTTTGAAGTTGCAATTTGCAGAACATGACAACTGGGATCCACGCGACCGTCTTCGCAATACACTCAGCCGTGAGATTCTACTACAGCGGCCAGCCCAAAGAAACGACCACCTCGAAGAAGGAATCTTAGAAGCTTCCCGCGAGCAGTCCCCAAGGACATTATTGTTTTTTTTTGTTGTCGATAAATTCTTAATTTATCGTCATATTTGAGATGATCAGTATTCATGGTTCCGAGGCTATTAAATTGTTGTCTCTTTCAATCCTCTTCGTTAGCTAGACTCGGTGTTAGATAAACAATGGAACATGAAACATTGGAAACTTGAGTTTGATTGCTGAACATTGATGAGGAGAGGCTGAACTGTATCACGTGCTACTTCTGATCTGATCCAATGACCTCTGCAACTCAAGTGTGACTCATTCTCTGCATTTTTGCACAGCCTTTGATTTGTCTTATCAGTAGTGATTATGAAAGCTTATGGCTCACGACAGTCTATATAAGGGCCGCCATTCGCAAAGGACACAAAGCAAACAAGAAAACATGGAAGCCGACACTTATGATTCCTCCTGGAAGCAGCCAATCGATGTTATGGTTAGTGGTTTTTCTAAGTTCTTGCCAGTACTATTCAGTAGTACGAACTAGGTGCAGATTCATTTTTCTAATTGCTATTAAGACAAAATTTACGTTCTTCACCACTATAATTCCAGAAATCGATCACGGGCTGGGCGACAATCGTATTTGTATTGATCTACTTAGTCCTAGTCGCGATCGCGTACTTCTGCTTCGACGAGAAGCCGAACAAGCTCGTCTCTGAGGCGGAGAAAATCGTCGAGCACGCGATTCCCGGCGAAAGAATCATCGAGGGAATCCACAACAAGTCCCACTCTGACAACTCGGAGTGATGAGTAATCATTGTGCTTGTTCACTTTTTTTTGTTGATAAAGGTTCCATCGACAGTGTTTGTGTAGAAGCATTGCATTAAACGGAAATTAGGAGCTAACATATCTTGTTTCGTCATTTGCTATTTCTCATCTATCCATGCATGATGTTGTCCGCTTCTAGTGCTTCTCCTTCAACGAGCTGAGACAACGAATCATTTCCTCATCTTCTGTCCTTGCAATGCAGATGACATCATCATACTCGATCGGCTCACATAGAGAGGGCGCGGCCAGCGTGGTTCCCTGATACATTGTAGTCGGCGTTATCTATTTCTTCTGAGAAATTGCTTGCATGTGTGTCCCGCTTCATTGATCTCTTTGATCACTCGGAGATTGACTCACCCTTTTTCGCACTATCAGCGGAGAAACATAGGATCAACATTATTTTGATGATGTGATCAACTTCTCTTCGTAATGGTCATCCCGTGATGGTCACGGGTAAGGTTCCGTTGCGGGGTTAGAACAGGTTTCGAAAAGTTTCGCGACTCGGGTTTTTCGAAATTGGTCAGTTTGACCCGAATTGATCGAGTGTGCTTTGCTCAGATCACACAGGAATAGAGAGATGATGGAGGAACGGGAGATAACTGTTCGACTAATTAGAGGGCGGAAACGCCCACACTAATTTGATTTCGAAATATGCTATTAATAACATGATGCAACCTATGGGTATATATAGGGGCCGCAAGCTCCGCCCCTTTTCTGTGGACAAGGCGCGCGGCCAAACAGCGTGGAGGAGGAAACACAAAGCTCAAACTGAATCAAAATTCACGTTCTTAGTCGCGTTGAGCAGCTATGACCACCCTCTATCGATTGAGCCCTGTAGGCCTTGAGAAAGTTTTTTCTTTGTTGGTCAAAAATCGATTTGAAAGTTGGGAACAGGCCTATTTCACCCTTT